>VDFB02079745.1:0-16821 GCA_007258455.2 Sequoia sempervirens | reverse complement strand
TTCCTAGCTACAACCAGAGTCTTGATTTTGCAGATGGAACTCACAATCTCCTTCACTACAACCTTTCTTTTCTTCAGCCTCTCCAATCCCACATCTTGAGTATCCACAACAATCAAACCACCGACAACCCCAGTGTTACCTTTCTGCTACAATTTTGGGTTAACACTCAGAGAATTGTCAACATACAAACCACCCATTATAGTGAGAGGAAAGTCCCTCTCCAATAATTGACTTGCAGTCCTTAGAGCTTGTTTCTTCCTACTTCCCTCCTCTGACTCCTTCTACTTGGTTACAGGTGGCAGCAAAGAAGCCTCGCTATACAAATAATTCTTCTCCTTCACACCCTTACTCAAAAAATCCACAACCACCTCATCACTACAAGTCACATAGCCCTTGTTGGCACATGGCTCCCCTTTTTTTGTATTTCCCACAATAGGGGATTGAGGACCCACCTCCAAAGAAGCAAGTGAGTCCAGGACAAACTCCACATCCTCCTCTAAATCTAACTCCTTTTCCAAAATAAGTTTTATTTTCTTCACTTTTTGCTAGTTGGTTCCTCTTCTGAGGTAGTCTCATACTCCTCTACTAGCTCAAGTGAAATCTATGGAATTATTAATTATGAAAGGAAAATCATTATCCATGCATTAACATTCTGACCCAAAATATAAATCGTAGAACAAAAGATGAACATCCTAGTAGTGTCTGAAGAAGGTAAAAGAGGAATATGATGATAAATAGAAGAAATGCATTAATAAGATTTATACCTTCATTTATGTCCTCCTCTTCATGGATTGAGCTCACAAGATGCACCCATATCTTGTAGATTTGCTCCAAATGATGGAAATGAATGTGATTGTTCAAAATTTTAGCATGACAATGGTAGGATAGAGATGGATTTGATGAATGTTTGGACACCATAAATCTATCGAGAATGTGGATGTCAAAAATGAGATCCAAGGCTTCATTATATAGAATTTTGGTGAGATGAATCAATGGCTAGGATTGATTAGTCAATGGAGGGTTGAGATTGAAAGAAGGAGAGGGTTTAGGTCAAGGAATGAAGAATGATTAGCCTTGTGAAAAGTGTCACAATATGGAAAGAGGTGAAATGGAGAGGTGTGCTCACACATGTGTGAGCACACATTGGGAAGAAATGCATTAAATTTATGTAAGAGATAGGGTGGCTTGTGTAAGAGGCTAGAGGGGGTAGGTGAGATGTAGGAATTTAAAATTAGAAAATAATGATGATGAGGATTAGGGATGAGGGTTATATCAATTAATCAAGGATTACTTGATTTAATTAGGATGGGTTAAGTTAATAAACCAAGGGTTTATTAACTTGGGTAGAGTAAAAATTTGGAGAATGGAATAATAATGATTAGGAAATAGATAAAGTTAATTAATCAATGATTAATTAACTCAAGAATGGTTAGGGGATTTTAGAGGAATACGAGAAAAGGGGTAGCTTTAATTAAATAAATTTAGATCTATTTAATTAAAGGTGGTGGATAGAGGAACATTTGGGGAAATTAATTAATTAATTGGTTAAGATAGGCTAAAATGAGGTGTGGATGGGTAAGGTCACATTTTTGGTTTCTACATTTTTCCCCTCTTTGGGATGATGTTGGGACTAAGAGAAGTAACGTCATTTCAAATAACAATAAAACATAGTGCTAGGAAAAGGATAAGGACTAGTGGCATGATGCCCTAGTCACTAATGAGGAAAAGGAAGGATGACAAGGAGGTAGTATTCCCCCTTGAGAGGACATGCAGACCTTAGGGGAACACGGGTGTGCTCTTAAAATGGGTGAGATTACTAAAGGATGAAAGGATAAACTATAATGATGGATGGGATAAGATAAGGATGATGAAGATGTGAATGGAGGGGGGCTATGGATGATTATCATGCTGCAATGGTAAGAGCAGCCTATATTTGATATTGTACTTGATATTATACACCAAGGTATAAGGAACTAGTATGACAATATACCAAGTACATAATCAAAAAGGTCAAATGAAAATACATGCCTTATGACACCATGATATGGAAGACCATGATGCCCTCCTAGAAATAGATAAAAGACTAACATAAATTCAAAAAATGATAAAATTAATACAAATACAAGCACAACAAACCGAAAGAAAACAAGGACTATACTCCAATTCAAGCAAAAAACCAATTAATTGATTGATGGATTGGTGATGATAATAATAAGGATAGCAAAGTTAATGATAAGAGAAATGCATACCCAAAGATTATTTTATTAAAAATATGAACAACACATGGATTGGGAAGAATACATCCCTATGATGATAGTTGGATTGAAGTGGATCAGTGGATTTTGGTTTTGATTTGACGATGATGAATTTCTTTCTGATGTTAGGCTGATTGCAAGATCTGACCAAGTATGGATTAGGATTGATTGCATTTGGACTATATTGGATGGGGATGGTTGGATTAGAATGATAGATGGATTGGATATGATAATATTGGATGGAGGTACTAGTACAAAAACAACAATAAACTACTAAAAACTACTATATAAATAACTGAACATGGTCGCATGACCAATAGTAGTTTATTTCCAGTCATTTATAACATAACCGAATTGATGACTAAATAATTTGTATTCATTTGATTTATCGATTTGGTCATTAATTTAGTCATCCGATTGATCAATTTGGTCATTGATTTAGTCGCCCCGATTAATCGACGGTCCTTGATTCACCATCTAATTGATCGATTTAGTCATTAATTTGATTGATTTGCAGTGTGTTTAGTCATTAATTTAGTGATTGATTGTTCTTTAAATTGTTCACTTATTTTAGCTTCATTTTATTCACTGATATATTTAGTTGTTGATTTAGTCATTGATTGTTGTAATCTAGTCACTTATTTAGTCATTTTTTATTCACTGATTTCTATCAATTGGTAGTGTATTTATTCATTAATTTTAATCATCATTTTGATCATTTTGATAGTTTATTTAATTATTTTTGTTCACTAATTTCTATCAACTGGTAGGTATATTGATACATTGTTTATTAATTGCATAATAATTATATTTAGTCATATTTATTCACTAATTTATGTCATTTGGTAGTATATTTAGTCAATTGGTAGTTTATTTAATTTTTTTTGTTCATTGATTTCTTCCTATAAGTGCCAAAAATGAGACAATTCTTTAATTGAGGTTTAAACATATAAAAACATAGAAAAACATAATCAATCATTCATTTGCACATAATGAAACAAGTATTAAGAAGGAAAAATATTGAAATTTTATTGAGAAAATGTTTTCTTACAACATATACAAGACATAAATGTGTTTTTTCTTTAAAAAATGTGTTATTACAAAGTGTGTTTCTCAGTGTTGTGACTGAGAAAACTGAGTTACAATGCCTTTTTTTTTGCTTATGCAAGATATTACAATTTTGATAATAATTTTATGTTGCAACTTATTTGCAACTCCACATACATGTGCACTCTCTACAAATTTTCCTCCTCTCTGCACCTCTTTATCTATTGGGTATGTGCAGGATCATCATGGAAAAATAGCCCTTAAAAAGTGGCAAAAATTTAGAAAAATCAAAGTTAGGCAACTTGTCATAAAAATTTGAATAAGTTATCTATATTATTTCAAAAATATGTAAGAATAGAATCTATATAAAATTGAATGTAGTTTCTAGAATACTAGGTTGTTTTTAAAAAAAAAAAAAACTATATGGTGAAAATTTGAAATTTCAATGCACTGTAGTACTTAAATTTTAGTGAAAAATAATAAGTAGGCGTCTATTTCACCACCCTAACAACAATAAAATGATAATATTTTTTTTATCATATTTTAGATATAAGTAGAGGACCTATGTCCGTGATGCATACATTGTTTTGCAATTTTTCCAAGTAAATAATTAATTATGAATATTTTATTACAACTTTTGTAAAAAATATAAAGTTTGTATGTCCGACCACCTTTTAACTTGGTCAAACTTCATGAAATTCATTTTAATCCTATATTACATGTAAAGCATAGAATGTGACACATGTCAATTCAAAAATATGATAACCCCTGAAAAACTATATAGATGTTTTTCTAACCAACTTATCAATCAGACTTTAGTCATAATTCAAATAGAAATGAATAATAATTATTTGTTAAATTCAAAGTAAAGCATACTTAGTGTTGGTGGGAAAGTTGAGAATCTCCCTAAAACCTCATTTCATCACCTAAAAGTCAGCCACATACCCTACACATACCCATCATATCGCCACTTTTTGGCCCATCACGATCCTGCACATACCCTACTCTGTATTTACTTCTTTTTTTTGCACCCCTATTTTCTATGTCTACTACTTACAAAAAAACAAATCCCCTCTTCTATAATGCACCAATTTGAATGATAGAAACCTTAAAAAAAAGAGAAAAACATAATCAAGGGGTTTTACATTACAGGTGTACTAAGATAGAACATTCTTTTTTCTACTCAAAAAATGTACACCCAAATCAGATTTTCTAGGTTTTTTTTGGGTTCAACTTATTCAGGCTCAGTACATACTCTATCTGCAACTTCACTCTCCACACTCTACTACTACTAACCCTTGTTTTTCTCTTTTGCACTTACGGCTAACACTCTTTCAAAAAATTTCAAATATTTTGGTGGCCACTGTGTGAAGGTCTCTTCTTTCTCTTTTAGATGGATAGCTCCATCTATTTTTTCTGGATAAGGAAGGGGTATGTTACTTGTGACCTATAAAATACTTACATTTGCATCTCCTATTACTTTCAATTTTACTCCATGTACAATAGTGTGTCATAGAAAAAAGGACCCTTTGCTTGACATGAGATTAATTCATGATAAATGGGTTTAATGAGGTCTTAATTGTCAGGCATTTTATGCATCCACACTAGGTCTTGGACCCTTATAAATTAAATAAAAAGTTTTTAATGACGTCTTGTGAAGGTGTTGTGAAGTGTTGTGAGACATTTTTACATTCTTCTAGACTTTATTAATTACAATTCACCAAAAAATCAAATTTTTAGTCATTATAAGTCCTATTTTGAAATTTTGTAAAGTCTTGTAACAAGATTTCACACTCTTCTAGGCATATTTTCTCTATTTATCCTATTCTTATGCTTTATTTGACCACTTTATGCTCTCATATGCTTAATTAAGTGTACTTTTGAGTATTATCCTGACAAACAACATTGAATACAATATATTTCCCAACAGTTGTTTTTAGGTCCTAGGTGGGACCCATTCACCATGGGTGGAAAATGAGTCTCCATTGACCCCAAATTTAAAATATTTTAAATTTTCTTTTAGGATTTTATTCAAAGTCACTTGATGTCAGCCTGCAATGAGGTATGAATGGTTAACTAGGGCACAAGTGTGTATAAATAAGTGATTTTCACCTCATTTTCACATCTTCTAATCTCTTATCCATCTCTTATATTTTAATCTTTAATCTCTCATTCATCTGTTACTCTGATCAAGCAAGTTAGGATTTTCATATTGCAAGACATTAATTTAGCTTCCTACGACATCCAAGGGTAGATTCTACATGTTATGTTGTAGAATTTCAAGATCAATCATCATGGCAAGGTAATCTATTCCATTGTTGCATGTTTCATTCATTTCTTTCATCATTTTTGTTTAATTACCTAAATGAGGTTTGACCAAGGCAAACCCCCATGCCTTAAACAAACAACATTTCTCTTTCTCTTCTTGTGCGTTTGCAGAATTAGGTCTTTTGGAAGCTTTGAAATCATTGAAGATCAAGTTGCAAGGTTGTTAAAGTCCTCTCTTCATTGAACAAGTCAAAGAATCAACAAAAGGTCACTTTTAGACCCGAATCTAACAGTTTTAGAAGTGGACACCTGTAGAAAATAGAAATGTAGATTTAGCTCCACAAAATCAACTCCTAGTTTTGTAGATTCTTGTAGGTGGACTAATTCACCACCCATGGTGAATGAGTCCCATCTATAGGCCTGAAAAGTGATTTTGTCAAAATTCAGCTCCCGACAATTAGAAACCTATTTCCTAGACTTTTCATCAGAAGTAGGACTAATTCGCCATGCATGGCGAATCAATCCCAGTGTCCATTAACATTGAATTCTGGAACATTCCAGAACCTTCCAACAATAGTAATCTTCCTTTCGGTGCACTCTATTCAGTTTCATCAATTTTAGTTTTCATTTATTTAAGTTTCTAGTTCATATTCTACATTCAACACTGTGTTTTCCAGCATCTTACATTAGATTAGTTTATATTCATTTATTTTCATTTGTAATCATTCAAACACATCCACACAAACTTCACATCAATATCCCATCCATATTTTGAATGTAAACATAAGCATTTTTGGACCCATCTTTCTCCTTTTAGGTGAAAAATCCTAGAAGTGTTGGAAAGAAAGTAGGTTCCAAAAATTTATGTTTCATTTTGGTGAACCTGTTGATTGAATCCCTTCTTTTCTGATTTTGGAGTCCCTTAATCATTCTAGAATAGATTGTATTGCATTTTACATTAGTTAGCTTTCATTCCAGAGTTTTGTTTTTGCATGAGTTAAAGTGCATAATAAGTTGCATTTTTGCATCTTTAATCATTGAAAAGTTATGAATTTCTGCATTTTTCATATAGCTATGCATGATAGCACTTAAAATTCATAAAATTAGTCACAAATTTCTGAAAATTTTGAAAAAAGTCCATATTGGGACTCATTCGCCACCTTGGGCGAATTAGTCCCTTCTGACCCCTGAAACAACATTTTACAAAACTCAAAAATTTGTTTTTAGGCTTCTGTTTGGTACCTTAACCTATATATATCAAATAGTTGCATTTCTATAGCATGAATTTTTTTAAATCTTGCTTCAATTAGCTCATTTCATGCATTATTTAATTTCAATTTTTGCAAATTATTGCAAACAAACACTTAAAAACTGAAAATTGTATTGCATTTGCACATATCCCATTTTGATCACTTGAAGATAATTATGACATAGTAGAATTTGTTTGACTGATTTTAGAACATTCCATCCCTACATCCCTCTCAACATCACCTTACCAAGTCTTCATGGTCATGACAATCCAACTTTTCCATCTCCTAATATCCCCCCTCAATGTAAAGATGATAGGTTGGTGTTAGACGACATCCCTATTAAGAATCATGAAACCCTTGACCTTCCCTTCCCTAATTTCCCTATCCTATGGGAAGATCGATTTGAAAACCATAGTGGTTCTTCTCTTGATACCTCCTCCACTTGTGATGAAGCTATTTTACACACCACAAACTTGGATGAACATATTACAAGCTCACCTTCTAGGGTAGATAATATGGAACAAGAGAATGGACCTTTAATGGAAATGGAAATTCATCATTCCCCTCATCATAATCCCATCATTGATCATTCCCCTATTGGCAACAAAGTTATTGTGGAAGAACAAAGCCTTACTTTTCAAACACATGTGGCTTGTTATTCTCCTAAAAAATCTCCTCCTAGGGAGAATATCATGGCATTGTATTGTGGCAAACAAGTAGTTCTTGATTTCCCTCACTTAGAAATATATCCAAACAAACCTGCTGAGGATATGAATGCGCTAGTGTTTATTCAACCCCCTTTGATCAATGAACCTCATACATATCCCATTGGAAATTCTCATAACCCTCTCATCCTTTACCCACCTTCATTTAGTCAACACAACATACCCCTAACTCATCCTTCACAACTAATTTCCTTGAATATCATCCTTCCCACAACATTCAAACTGTCATCTCACAAAATGCTCATGATTTGAATTCGTTAGATTTTGTATCCTCCTATGATGAAGAAGAAAAAATCAACAAAATCTTGCAATCTACAGAGTCTTTCATAGATATGACAACTAAGCATGATATATATTTAACCCCAATCACACAACCACCTTTTTCTCTTGATCAAGAAGGTATCTTGTCAAGACTTCTCCATGATAACTTGATCACCCTCCCTCCTAGAACTCAAAAAGAAAAGTTATTCCAAGAATTAATTTTGTGCATATCATAGAGTTCATGGTCACTCCACTAATGAATGTAGAGCTTTGAGTCATAAAATCCAACATTTTTAGGATTTTGGTATGCTTCCCTGTGTAGGGGGCATCTAATTCCTCTAATTGCTCTTGATTTTCACTCTGGCATACATCAATCTATTCAGCTCACCTTTGTCATGCACTAAGTGGGGAAAAGGGGTTCGCTAACCTTGTGTTCATATGTCACTTTTCATTTCCTCCTTTGGAAGGTCAAGTTAACCTTCTTATACATATATAAGCTTGGATGTGACTCCACATGCATTAAGTTGCCTGCTACATGACATATTTCTTTCGAGATACAGCTGCATTCAAAACATATGACTCAAGCATAGGGCTCTCCAATGTGTTTCCTGCCCTCTCTGTTTTGTGCCAATTTCTCATAATACTCATGCCTCACAACTCTTTAAAGGGGGGGGCATACCTACCACATTCTAGTCAGATTTTCTTCTTACACCCCTCATCTCAAAGCATTAGGTACAATGTTGCCTGTGATGAGATCTTGTAATTTATCCCTCTCTACATACTGTATGATGTTCCCCTAAGATGGTAGACCTTGCACGACCAAAGAAAAAAAAATCTCTTTGAGCAATCCCACATTGTCTTCACAACAATGCCCATGTATCAAACAATTTTCCTTGTGCCTGTGCTTAAAGTTATCTCAGTGAGTGCATAAATTTATACTGAGTGGTAAGCCCACCCAATTTGGAATGAATTTTCCCATATCCACCTTTTCAGGTTTGTGATTGCCACCACCTAGTGTATGTATCTTACCTGGCGCTTCTCACCTGGACAAATCCAGTCCTGGCCCCAGAGGAGAGTGTTAAAATTTCACCCCTGTAGACGGAACTGTGTAGTCCCAAAGCATACATCATTTCACCGCCTGTTTTCATCTTGCCTCCAGCATCTTGTATCTTGGGGTAATTTAATCATATGGTGATCTCTTGCAGGCTTAATTTAGTGAGTTTGAGCAAGTTCATCCTCCTCACAGCGTGTGATAAATTTGTCATGCAGAGAAATAACCTTTGGTTTGACATGATTAATTCCATGCATTAAATGGGCTTATCGAGGTCTAATCTAGTGCTGTCAGCATTTTATGCATCCACACACCAGTTCTTTGAACCCTAAACTAAATAAAAAGCTTTTAATGACATCTTGTGAAGGTGTTGTGAAGTGTTGTAAGACATTTTTACATTCTTCTAGACTCTATTAGGTACAATTCACCTAAAAATCACCTTTTTAGTCATCAACAAGTACTATTTTGAAGTGCTGTAAAGTCTTGTAACAAGCTTTCACGCTCTTCTAGGCATATTTTCTCTATTTATCCTTTTCTTATGCTTTATTTGACCCCTTTATGCTCTCATATGCTTAATTAAGTGTATTTTTGAGTATTATCCCAACAAACAACATTGAATACAATATATTTCCCAACACTTATTTTTAGGTCCTAGGTGGGACCCATTCGCCATGGATGGAAAATGAGTCCCCCTTGGCCCCAAATTCAAAATATTTTAAATTTCCTTTCGAGATTTCATTCAAAATCACTTGATGTCAGCCTGTGATGAGGTATGAATGGTTAAATAAGGCACAAGTGTGTATAAATAAGTGATTTTCACCTCATTTTCACATCTTCTAATCTCTTATCCATATCTTATCTTTTAATCTTTAATCTCTCATTCATCTCTTACTCTCATCAAGTAAGTTAGGGTTTTCACATTGCAAGACATTAATTTAGCTTCCTAAGACATCCAAGGGAAGATTCTACATGTTATGTTGCAGACTTTCAAGATCAATCATCATGGAAAGGTAATCTATTCCATTTTTTCATGGTTCATTCCTTTCTTCCATCATTTTGGTTTAATTACCTAAATGAGGTTTGAGCAAGGCAAACCCCCATGCCTTAACAATCAACATTTCTATTTCTCTTCTTGTGTGTTTGTAGATTTAGGTCTTTTGGAAGCTTGGAAATAATTGAAGATCAAGTTGAAAGGTTTTTAAAGTCCTCTCTTCATTCAAAAAGTCAAAGAATCAACAAAAAGTCACCTCTAGACCCGAATCAGATAGTTTAAGAAGCAGACAAATATAGAAAACAAAAGTGTAGATTTAGCTCCACATAATCAACTCCTAATTTTTTAGATTCCTGTAGGTGGACTAATTCACCATCCATGTTGAATGAGTCCCATTTGTAGGCCTGAAAAGTGATTTTGTCATAATTCAGCTCCTAGTAGCCAGAAACCTGTTTCCTGGACTTTTCATTTGAAGCAGGACTAATTCTCCATACATGGCGAATCAGTCCTAGTGTCCATTAACAGTGAATTCTAGAACATTCCAAAACCTTCCAACAATAGTAATCTTCCCCCAGGTGCACTCTTTTCAGTTTCATCAATTTTTGTTTTCTTTTATTTAAGTTTCTAGTTCATATTCTACAATCAACACTGTGTTTTCCAGCATCTTGCATTAGATTAGTTTACATTCATTTATTTGCATTTTTAAGCATTAAAACACATCCACATAGACTTCACATCAATATCCCATCCATCTTTTTAATGTAAACATAAGCATTTTTGGACCCATCTTTCTCCTTTTAGGTGAAAAATCCTAGAAGTGTTAGAAAGAAAATAGGTCTCAAAAATCTATGTTTCAAATAGATAGTGAGTGAATCTACCCAATTCCTGCAACAACACCATCAAATGGATCCAACACCTCAAATTTATCCCCTTCTTGGAGTTTATAAATAAATTTATGCAAAAACAAAAAGATGCACATTATATTGAGATATGAAACACACATTATATTGTTTTTGACAATTGTATGTAATGTCTTATTTCTTGGAACAAATTAATTTGTGTATTTGCTTTTATAAAACAATCTATTACAACTAAGCTCTAAGCTTCCATATGTAAGTTATATGTTCTCCTTTATTTCCATAATCTATGTATACTAGCTAATTACACTTCACTACTATTCTAACCAACTTCTATCAAATATGTAATGATTACCCTTATTTACATAATAAAGCAACCATTACTTAATTGAATAGTACTTACTTTCATGTGGTTTCATAGTACTCACCTCGAGTTCAGCACGACTACCACTATGAATATCATGTACATGCTCATCGATTTCATCATCATAATCTACACTATCAACACTATTACAAACACGAAGTTGTATAGCTTTGCAGAGAGTTCTATTGATAGGGACTTTTTCTTTTTGTCCTCCTTTCATATAATTGCTCTACATCATGTGGTTTAATCATCATGCAAAAATTAATATAAGTCAAGTAAAGAATGAAAAATCTATAATTTTTTGTCTAAAAGAACATTTTAAGCTTGATGAATGACAAAAGATTGAGGAAAATTAACTTACAACTTAAAGAATGTAAAAGCTATAATTTTTTGTCCAAAAGAAGAATGAAAAAACATTGGGATAAACTAACTTACAACTTAAAGAATGCAAAAGCTATATTTTTTTGTGCAAAAGAACATTTTAAGCATGAAGAGTGACAAAATGTTGGGACAAATAACTGACAACTATTATATTAATTACCTTAACTTCAAGACAACTAAGACGGTTGTGCTACACATTCTTGTTCACTTCATCACTATCAATATCAACAACTCTGTTGACATCATGAAGGCATTTTTGTTTCCCTATTGCTTTGATAAAAAAATTCTATGTGTGGTTTAACCATTGTGCAAAAAAATATACAAAGCATTCAATAGTCAAGTAAAGAATTGTAACAAAGATTTTTGCTCCCCAAAATCTCTAGCTCCTTCCTAGGTTTTTTCACGTAGAAGGAGAGGACAATGGGCCAAAATGACTTTGTTAACACTAGAAGAAATGGAAAGAGGGGTGTGGAATGTGTGTATGTGTTTAAATGCTAGAAAATTAATGGAAATGCAGACAAAAGAATGTATTCTAATCTAATGCAAAAGTGTTGGAAAACACAATGTGTATTCAAACAACTTGACTAGGAATGTAAACAAACTAAAACAAAAAATAAAATAGTTAAATATATGAACCTAGAAGTTGGAAGAGGCTAGAATGAGGCATTGAATACTTGTAGAAGAAACCATAAATTCTCACTAGGACTGATTTTCCATGCATGGTGAATTAGTCTTGTTTTTGCTAGAAAGTGTCAAAACCAGTTTTGGGGAGTTGGGTATCCAGATCTTTAGAAATCACTGTTCAAGCCTAGAAATGGGACTGATTCACCATCAATGGAGAATGAGTCCTCTTCTAGAAAATAGAGAAATCTGGAATGGATTATGTGGCTTAGGATTTGCAATTTTGTTTCTGATGAATCTTCGGACCTAAATCTACAAAACTGGACCTGCAAACTCTCTCCAAGCTTGACAAAGGGCTTGAAACACCTTGAATGACTTTGATGAGATATTTACACCTTTCCTCACCTTTCCATTTGATAAATATGCATACACAAACACATGCAAAGGGGAAAAAGTGTTGAAGGTTAGGATATGGGTGTTTGCCTTGGTCAAACCCCTTTAGGTAATTAAACCAAAGTGAACAAATAAAGTAATGAAACATGAAATAATAGAAATGATTACCTTTTCATGATGGTTTGATCTTGAAATTTTGTAGGAATGGAGGAAGATTAAGCCCTTGAATGCTTTAAAAAGCTAATTTGAAGACAAGTTCTAATGAAGAAACCCTAACTTGCTTGACTTGGATGAGAAGATAGAAGATGAATTAATGATGAGAGATGTAAAAATGAAATGTTAGATGTAAAATTAGGATAAAAACACTTATTTATAAACAATTTTTCCGTAGTACCCGATAATATCTCATCACAGGCTGACATGTAGTGAAAATAAACTTTAAATTTCACTTTTTCCCGCTTAAAGGTGAAAATGGGGGCCAGATAGGACTCATTCACCACACATGGAGAATGGGTCCCACCTAGATGGGAATGATTCTCCATGCATGGAGAATGGGTCCCATAGGGCCATTTTGATGCCTAAGAAGCCAAGGAATTAGGAAATAAGGTCTAAAATGCCATCTTGTCAGGTATTTGATCAATTAAAGCCTCAGGATGCACAATATGGGTTAATTGAGACCTATTAGTGATGATGTAAATTTTAAATAGGGCTTGGGACACATAAATCAACACGAAAGTGTGATTAAATACACTTTACAACACTAAAATTAGGTCCACATAGCCTAGAAAAGCACAAAAATCAATGTGAATATGCAAGACACATTACAACACTAATTTATCATTAAGTTTAACTCAAGAACCTTCTAAATTGATGTAATAATGTTATTAAACACATTTTATTATGGTGAATTAGGGATAAATAGGTTAATTAAGTCTAGAAAAGCGTGAAATTCCATTACAAGACTTTACAACACCTTTACAAGACGTCATTAAAAGCATGTTATTCGATTTGCAAGGGTCCAAGACCTAGTGTGGACACATAAAATGCCTCACAACACTAGATTAGGGCCTCATTAAATCCAATTTATCATGAATTAATCCCATTTCAAGTAAAGGGTCCTTTTTTCTACGGCACAAGAATGCAAGCTATAAATTTGTCCAAAATAACATTTTCTAGATCACTCCAACAATAAAGGAATTGGGTTGGATTCTCCTATGCTCAAATTTCAATAATCTATATATTAAGAGGAATTTGTATATAGAATTTCCAAAAAGAAAAAGATAAGTGAGATCAATAGAGCCTCTTACCTCATCTAAATCCATGGATTTATGCTCATTCCATACAAAAACTATAGGGTTAACAGATTCAACCAACTGTGTAACTTGCTGAGTGAGACTGAATATGCAAGTCATTAGCTTTTGGTACCCTAGTTTATTTGAGTTGACATGATCTACAGAGGCTCCTACTAGGAATTGAACAGATGGTTATGAAATATTTGTTGACAAACTAGATTTCCACTTCATCCTACTCTTAATTTACTAGCATCTGGTGTTGCCATACAATTGACAATATCTTCTACACCTACTTCTCTATTACTATTTTCCACCTAAAATACAATTTCAATTTCAACATATAGTTAGTTCAATAAAAAATTTGAAATAAATAAAAAAATGTAAATTGAACCAAAAATCTATACATTTACTGCAAATTTTTCCTTTTTGGTATGCAACTTACCTTGGCCAAGTGTATATCCAGTCCTCACATTACCTCTTGCTCTCTTGCCTCTATTACTCTTTGCCAAATATTCTTTGGAATGCATACTTTCTCTCAATGCCTTCGACTCTTTAGGAGATAGATTGGAGCCTAACCTCTCATTTCCCTCCATGATTGTTTTTTTGTAACTGTATCTATAATTTTTCATCAAAATTCTCATTCTTTGCTTGTAATATTTTCTAGAGATTTGTCCACCAATAGTCTCAAAATCATTTTCCATTTTTTGTATAACATTTTCCATAACTCATGGATCTTGCTTTGTAAAACTTGATTTTCAAATATCCAAATGGGCCCTACATCTTACACACAACTCAATGGACCACTTTGCAACATTTAGCCCAATGGGCTCACAACCTCTCGATACCTCAAGTAAAAATGGATTATTTCCTTCTAATTTTCTTTATTTTCCATTCCTCTCTATAGAACTGTACAAATCTTGAATCAAACTTTGTATTCTAACAAAATCATTGGCATCTTCCATTAAATTACCACTACTAGTATTTCTAGTTGATCCACTAGTTCCATCAAAAGTTCTAGATGCAACAGGTGCACTCTGAGACACAATAGATGCAAGTGGTCTCTCTTCATGAATTTAATTAACTAGAACTTCATGCTCCTTGGCCACATTAGGTGTTGAATGAGTAGGTAGATTAGTAGTGGTCTCCATAGATTTCACATCAAGCGTATCCCTTAATTTTGAATAAAGCATCTGCAAACCCATTGTTCCTTTTCCCTAATGTTTTTCAATAATCTCTCTTAGACTTGTTCTAAGAGATCATCACAATGTTGCACATCACCATGTGCTATATCAGGCTACACATCACCATGTGCTATATCAGGTTGCACATCACCATGTGCTATATTGGGCTGCACATCACCATGTGCTATACTAGGTTGCACATCATCACAACTATTGCTTTCACCAACTACGTTTGTTGAATCACAAAAGCATTGGCTTGTATGAGATGGTGACACTGTATCTTTTCTTTCCTTTTCTTTTCTCTGTATTTTCTCTACACTCTTTTTGTTGCCAATAAATAAAAAAATATATCATATTATGTATTATATACATAAAGATCTTGCCTATAAAATTTCTTTAAACAATATTAAACAAATAATATACTACTTAGTGGATTTACAACTTGCCTACTTTTCAAACCAAGACTCAATACATATTCATTATTCATGGCCACTTTTTCACTACACACACACTCATATTCTATCATTGGAATTTTAGCATTATGATCACTATCATATAATTTGTGCCTTACAGTCCTTGTCTTCATTTCCTGAAGTCCAATAAACAATAATGTATAAATCAATAACTTGAAGATCATTAAAACTTTATTGAGTTCATAAGTTGATAACTATTGACTTTCCAATCCGCTGATAACTACAAATGGAAACTTAAAATAGAATTCAATTTACACATTAAAAAGAATTTGCAGTCAAAAACCAAGATGTTTACAATTACAAGTATCAAACAAATTTTCCTTAGGGATATATTCACAAGAAAAGAACTCATAAAAACATGACACAAGTAAGATGAAGGAAAAACATAGTCTAGTTCATCATGAGGTGTGTTAGAACCATAAAAAAATTCCTCTAGTTCCATCATCACAATTAACCTTGAGCTCCATGACCTGAGCCTTGACCCTTATATTCCTTTTTATTTTTTAGTGAGCCTCCCCACTGTAAACAAACATATAAATTTTGTAGGTCTGACTGACACTGAAAGGCCTATACAAAGCCAAAAATTCATCATATATACTTAAGAAAAAACATATCTAGCTAAAAACATTCCAAATCCCTTAATAGTTTTTTATCACAATCCCTCAATAATAATCTAAACCCTTGGTAGGCTGGCGGTGTGTAACATACAACATGAAGATATTTACCACCATACCATGGAAGTATTATGATGAGGACGTGATTGGGAGGTATGAGAGAATTTAAATACATCATAAATCGCCATACCACGAGAAGGGAAAATGAAGGGTGCGGCATAGCAGGGTAACCCACCATCCCCCTAGGAAGATCATAAAGGCATGCAGTAGGGCGGTATGAACTGTTATACCATAGAAGGATGTTGTAAATCATACGGTATGGTGGTAAGAAAGTAAATATGTGACCATTAATGTAAACCATAGTACCACAAGTTAAACAAGTCAAGATTATGGTATAGAGGTAAGGATCCCGCTACCCTACAGTGAAATGAAACGAAGCATGCGGGTATGTGTAGGATCATGGTGGGCCAAAAAGTGGCAATATGATGGGTATGTGGCTGACGAATTTATTTCTACCCAAAATTGATGAAATGAAAAGGGTTTTAAAAGGATATTCTCAACTTTCCACCAATATAAATTATGCTTTACTTTGAATTTAATAAGTAATTATTATTCATTTTCTATTCAAATTACGACTAAAGTCCTGATTGATAGACTAATTGAAAAACATCTCTAGCTTTCAAATGGTATCATATATTTTGAATCCAAAACATGTGTCACATTCTATGATTCACATACTATAGGATTAAAAAAAGAAAAATTGAATTTCATGAAGTTTTGACCAAGTTAAGGTGGTC
>VDFB02079743.1:0-18986 GCA_007258455.2 Sequoia sempervirens | reverse complement strand
GAAGCCTTAGTTGGGTCACTATCCAATTGCGAACCTTTAGGGGCTTTGTGAGAGTGTTGTTTAGTGTATGCAATGGCTTCCTTTTTGCATCTTCCTATCCCTTATGCATAGCCTGCGAGTAGTGCTCCTGGTATAATTTTCACCTTGTAGGACCTGTCGATGGATTTTAATAGTCATCTCCTCTTTACATCCCCGCACGAATCAACGAAAACACTCTGATAGGTGTGCTTGTTGACCCGACATGTCGAGTGAATGTTATAACTGAGGAGATCATGTTGATCAATTTACTACATAAAGATGGGTATGACACACCTAAAAGTACCATCCATACACATAACAAACTTTATGTACCTCCCCTTGGTAGCATCACCTTGTTGGTCCTTGTTGGACCTAAGTCAGTAAACTTGTTTTTTGACATAATCTCGGGGTTTGAACTCTTCAGAGTGAACCTAGGTATCCCTTGGTTGGTCGCTATGAGGTGAAGTTCCCTCAGCGGTGCATAAATGTCTAAAATTTACCCATGAGGGTTCAGTGCACGTAATCCATGACACCGACTATAAACTGTTGGTTGTGTGTGACAGTTGTTCCCTAGATCACTTTTGGCTTGCACCTGTTGGTTCGCTTCCTCCAAGGATAGACCTCTTGTATCAAACCTATGAGAAGTACGAGAAAGGGCGCTTAACGCCTAAGGTGAGGTTCCCTCCATCTCCTTATGTTGTCTCGCATAGGACTTGTTTGAAAGCTGACAGTGATGCCACCATGGCCCATAGAAAGGAAGAAGAGAAGCGCTCTCGAGGTTCCTCTTCCTCCTCTTCCACTGTCACACCTACCACTTCCTCTCGCCCTGTTGTGGCATCATCAGATTCCATTCCTAAGCAATTGATAGAGAATCATACGGTGCCTGCTTGGCACCTACATAATTTGATATGTATTCATTAAATTTTAATTAAAAAAAATACAAAGTATGGTTGTCAATGTAGGGTTAAAATAATTATCCACCAACCCTTAGTAAGTTAGCACTTGGTCATATGGGTGACCAACACATAGGATCCACCTTTTTTAAGAAGGCCTAAAAAGGAAACTTTATAAAAAAAGGTCATAACTTGGGCATACAATATCCTATTTTTACAAACAAATAGTTGTTAGAAATTTAATTTCAAGAACTATGTAGCCATCTAATTGGTTTTTCTTTATTTTTCCCCAAGTATCTATTATTTCAATTTGAAGTCACTTTTATTTTGCCTTGCATACATGTTATTTCAATTTGTAATCATTTTTATTTTTATTTTGGAGTTTGGATATCTTATAAAATATGGGACCATTTTTTATGCTATGAAGATTCTAATTTCACACATTTTGATCTTTAATATTTATATAAATATTATATCAAATTTTAAAATATGGGCTTTTTAATTCACCCTCCTATAATCACTTTGAACAAAGGGAACTATAACTCTTAGTAAAAAATACTCAAACATCTCAAACAACTTCATCTCTTGTCACAACTCTATGGACTTTCCCCTGAAATAATTAAACCTAATCAAAATAAAGCATGGGATATCAAGAATTATCATTTCTTAGGATTGATTGGTAGCAATGTTGATTTTGATAGTATGTGTTCTATCTCACATATTAAGTTTTGCATGCACCCTTTAAACCAAAACTTTGGAGATCTTTGAAGATACATATCACTCTCCACTCCTAAACTATCTTATTATGGATAGTATTCTACCCCTTGATTATTTTGATAACCTTCCATATGATGATGATACAGAAGACCAACTTGATTATTTGGTAGGTCTTGTTAGTTGTGATGCCATTGATCCTTCACATAATTCTCCTTCTCCTCCTATAGATATATGCATTCATTATATTTGGTTTTTATGACTTCTAATCCAAGTTCAAAGGCCTCATATTCTTTATCTCCAAGTCACTATATTGAGGCTAAGGATTCTTTCATTCCAATTGTTAGGTCCTAAACTGCTCCTCCATAATCTTAGAACATTTCTCACCTTTAGAGCTGAGGATATGTCAATTCAAGAAGACAAAAAGGGGGTTCATCAACAAACTATGCATGATTAAAGTCTAAAATTGAGAGTGGGGTGGTTTCTCCTACACTTTCGACTCGACTAAAATCCAACATGAATATTCCCAAAGGTAACTGTTGACACCAAAATTTGACAAGGTAACAGAGTCTTATGGGAAACTAAGTTTAAGGGGGACCTTTTGCGCTAAACTGAGTAACCTCCAGATTTTAGAGAAGTTGGCTTCTTCTATAATGGGGTTTGGAAAGGGAGAAGGAAACATATATAATAAAACAAAGTCTAAGCTAAGGCGATGCGCCAAGATTTGATGATAGGCACGATAAATCATAAATTTAAGGGCCTAAATGGTGTTGTTATGTTCCAAAACATCAGATACTTAAGGTTATAGCATAGACAACTCATTGGTTAACATAAAATAACGTTGCATACATTTTTACTGCCAAGAAGAGTCATTAGACATGATCTAGGTAAGCAAACTTTGCATTCAATGTATATAGAAGTTCTTGAATGAATTATCAAGACAATAAAAAGCACAGTTCACAGTTTGATCAAATAGCATAAAAAAATAGAAAGGCCGAACAATTGGCACAGTCTGAAAGTTTTGCAATTTTAAATAAAACAGCAAGAAAGGTCTGGTGTCTTTTCTAAAACCAACGTGTTTTCCCCAGTTCCGGACCCTTTCTCCTCAATCAGAGAAAGTATATATAGCAGGAAAAAACCTCCCACCACTTCGGAGAGCAATAACAAAAAATATTCTGCAATCCTCCGCAATGATGCCTACATCAGAATATTCCCAAGGCCGTTACAACAACATTGAGCCAGAACACAACATCCAGTCATCTTGGGCATAGGTGCATCTTCTGCAATGATGGCGGTGGTCCCAGCCAGGCTCAATTAGACAAGTGTCATCCACCGCCGTGAATGATTATGACAAGCAGCAACCAATAGCATTATTTAGTTCATCCAGCTTATCGCCCGCATAACAAATCAGTTGTTAGGCACGTGGCATCCTTTCGTTGCTCGCATGAACCCTTCACCCATCGTTACCGAGGATTTGCGAAAATGCAACACGTGTTGAATGGGTCGAGTACCTTATCACAGCGGAGGGAACGCTCCATCAGCCGAGCGTAAAAGATGCGTGGCAGCGTTTCGCTGCCCGTGGTTGCTATTTCATCTCCGCGTTGAAATATTTGTGAACAACTAACAAGTAGCAAGAGTCGACTGCATCTAGAAACTATGGGGCCCGTCATCACTTTTTTAGGAATGTGGGCTTCAGAGCAGCATCTCGCAGCCCGACGAAGCGTCAAGGAAACAAGAAACAAAAAACATTTCGTAACCGCGACACGTGGAAGCACAGCGGAGTTTCCCAGGATCTGAAAGGAATGTCGATTCCCAAAGTTACGAAGAGTAGATGCGCGGAGCGGCAGATCAAACTTTGATAAAAGCCGAGTAGACTCGGTGATGCACAGGCTAGCGTACACACAATACAAAAAGATAAACCTGAAGGGAGCTGCTCAAATATTTATTTAACAGTAACCTTAATAGGCTTATATTTCAAATATAATTTAGCTTGACAACAAAAATTATCAACTACACCCAATGTACATGACCCTAATTATTGTCATTAGGTCAAATAAAAAGTAGTTGCATGACCCTTTATATAGTTGTTAACACCTTACACATACACTCATAGATGATAGTAGTCTTGTGATCCATTAATATTATTTCATTTAATGTTTCACACACAATGACAAGATGTAGTCATGTTGAATATGATTCTTTAATGATTTAATGGTTGGGGTTTGTTTAATATTTGTTCACTAGTTTGTAACATTGAATCATAAACAACCGACTTCTACTCTACTCCTATTGCTAAAGAGATGAAGATGATTAAAATGATGGAATGATTGACCCTTCACTAATGTGGATTGATGCTTACACTATTAGAAAATAAAGTCATGAATAGTAAAGAGAAAAGAAATGTCATCAAATGAAGGATTATCAAAACTAGATTGCATTTACATGAAAAATAATTATTGCATTATATGTGATGGACATACTTAATAATCTATCTCATAAATACAATAAACCACATGCAAAAGTGGAAAGACCATTATAAGGAATTTGCAACACATTAGAATCTATCACTCTTCATCTAACCTTTATTGCAATCACACCAACAAATGTGATAAGATAAAATGTACAATTATGATTATGCATTCCTTTAAATTACTAAAAACTACCATAGAGACATACCAATACATAGATATGTGTTGTTATATACCCTTCATACTCTTCATCAAATACATTCCTTCATTTGTAGATTATACATGCAGCATTTGAATCCCTAGAATAACTTGTAGACCCTTTCAACCCAAAAAAATGGCTCAATGACCAACCTTTTTTTATGTAAAATGAACTCATATTTATAGTTTTTAGTTTCTATTGTCCAACTAATTGTGAAAACTTCAAAAGGGAGTATAATTTGTGGACCTAGGTGTAGGAATCATCCAAACTGATGAGCCCAGACATTAGTTAGTTTTCTTAACCAATTCACAGACATTACCAGGCATTTCTCCTATACATGTGTTCATACATTATGCTATCTTTTAGACTTATTATGCAACCTTGAACCTACTTTAAAGTATATGGAAATATAGTTATATGTGATGATTAATACATAATTTATGTGTGGATATGTATGAAATTTGATTGATATTTGTGCTTAGTTGTGGTTGTTAGTATTGTGTTTATGTTTTGTGAACTAACTCTTGCAACTAGAGGAGGTGGACTGTAGCCCGCAACAACTGCGAGGTGCAACCCATAGCCAAAGGAGTTCCTCAACAACAAAACAAGGGAGGTTCCAAAATAAATGGAACGCAACAACTACAACATGGAGGCACTTAATGAAGATGGTTTTGCATCATTATGATGTCCAATAGAGACATTGGAGGAGAAGAACTCTTTTACAATTGGGATTCTAACATAACTGATTTGAGCATTCACCATTTTAAGTTTTGTTACAACATAATTATAATCCTATTAGGAATCTTCTTCCTTTTTATTTGTAATTTAGATTATAGAGTCATTATCACGCTCTGATATCTAGGGAATGGTGATTAATGGTTTCAATTTAGAGTCATGTTTCAATAAAACTCCCCCGTGCCTATATGTATAGCTCGACAATTAAGGTTTTAAGAGTTAGTCAGTTAATTTGGTTTTTTGTTCTAGAGCAATTATAGTTGCCAAATAATTTTCAATTAGATATTATTCCTTATTCAGATAATGTTATTGTTCAATTGTGGTTTTCAATGAATAAGATATATCATAATCTTATTTGATCTTTTGGATTGTGCAATGAATGGTTTGAGTTATCATGACTACGTTGATCTAAGAAGTTAGATTTGGTTTAGATTAGTGAAGGAAACTATTTGAGCAAGGGCCACTCAAGGTAACTATCCTTCACTTCATTTCTTTCTATTTCATTTCTGTTTTAGTAGTTACTTCATAAATGCAAGTTGTGTTAAATAGATTATTTATGTTACAATCATTAATGGATTCATGAATAATTCTTGTTTCTCAATTATATTGTAATTGCTTGAGTGTGTTGTACTCTAGAGTGTAGTGTAGGTTTAGTTATCAGTTCGGTTAATTTCTAGCATTCATTTATGAATAGTAGTTACTTACAGTCTTATACTCTAGGTACCCGTAGTAATAGTGCCAACTTTACTTTCTTTATTATTTTACAGTTTCATGATTTTCCAACAAGTGTAACATCTGTAATAGGATGAATTAGGTAGTTTTAAGTCTTTGGAAGCATATGCAATGCGAGTACCATCACAAGCCTACTAGCCCTGGTTGATAATTCAATGAAGGTCTTTCCAAAGGTTTAAGTGGACTATTCAGTTAGGTTTTCCCTCTGAATTGTGTGATTGCCACCAAGTTTACTAGACATTAGTAGGGACTCTACATTTTTGGCGCCATTGTCAAGGATGGTGCTACTTTCAAAGAAAAAGTTTTTGTCATTTCCATGCTTTCCTAGTTTATAATTTCCTTTCAGTATTAAAACTATTAGGGTTAATCTTCTCAAAATACCAGAGCATTTCACTAACATTGTGCAAGACCTATTGCTATACAAAGTCATATCTATTGTATGCAGAGGAAGAGAGACGCTTTGGGAATATTTCTCCCCTCAAACCAACAAGCTAGAGTAGATATTGGTGACTAAATTGATCAGAGTGAGGGTACTACTAAAGAAGAATCTCCCCTTTCACCAACATCTACTGAAAACACTGAGGGAACCTTCCAAATAATGGTTGATGCAACAGTGGATGATCCACCAAAACATGTGAATTTTAAATTTCCAATTACCAACCAAGAGAGGGCTACTCTGTTGAAGAATATACCTCCTTCAACATTACCAGTCTTCTATAGTTTGGTAACTAAAAATATAGACACATTCTTGTTCGAGTTTGATGTCCTATGTAGGAGCTATGGCTACACAATTGATGCTCATAGGATCAAACTATTTCCTACAACTTTAAAAGATGTTTCCTTGAGATGGTTTATGGGACTAGGCACATATGTTGTTCTAGATTGGGACACCATGAAAATTTTTTTTTAGAGAAATAACAAAGTTATTGCAAAGGAGTTGATAGGAGAAGAGATGATATTTTTAGAATGAATCTAAAAGAGGATGAACAGGATTATGTAGAAAGGTTCCAATTCTGCTTGAAGAAAAACCCAGAGAATAGACTCGTAGAAGAATCCTTGAAGCTTGTATTCTTAAGAGGATTCAATGATGATTGCATGGATTCCCTCAATCTTATTGGGCAAGGGGATGTGTCATAATTACCCTTTGAAGATATATGCAAGGTCTACCGAAACTATTTTAGGACCTCTACCAAAAGATCAAGGGGGGAAAGAACTTCTACCATTGGCAAGACATCTAATGGGGTTTCAAGAGTAGAGTTAAGTAACCTACTATCCAACATGAAGGAGGATATCATAAGTCATATAGCTACTCAGTTGGACACTCTACATATAAAGAAGAAATAGGAGGAGGTTGAAGCAATGCTTACTGAATATTGTTGTTACACCTCATTGTGTTACTACTTATTTACTTTTACCTAGTTGGGTGGAAATGCTTTAGATGAGTATATTTATGCTTTATGTGTTTTGGAAATATGAAGAATAAATGTTGATTTAATTTAATATTATGAAATATTTTTATTATGAAAATATATGATGCAAGTGAATGTATTGTTTCAATCTAACTATTGTTACAAAGTGTAAAGTTGGATGCAGGAATAGTATCAAGCCTCTTGAAGAGAGGGGAAGTATCACTCAGGGAGAAGAACTTGGTACGGTAACCTTTGATAAATACCTAAACTGAGCTTTCGCATACACACTTCTAGTTTGGTCAAGTCGAGATAATAGTTTGGGAAATAGGAAGTTACCTTTAGTCTTGCTAGTGTTTTTGTTTATGAATGTTCTTACTTAGGAGTTTAAGTATTGAGTCTCTTTGAAATATGTGAGTCCTTATTTACGTGTTTATATTTAATCAATGGGATATACATATGTATATATGTATGTGTCAACGATAAACTCATACACATGAGTAAATACGTGCATGAGTATACATAGATAGACATATCTACGCATGCTCATGAACAAATTACCCATATGCATGGGAATATTGATTGGACAAGGTGACATATATATACATACCATGTATATATGTCAATCGATATGACTATGAATATATATTTTTTAAATATCAAGGTGTGATATATATATATATTATATGAGTATATGCCTATATATATTAACATACAAGTACATATTGATGAAAAGGATATGTCCATACTAGTATATATATATAGATATATATACATATGCATATATATGTATATACGTGCCTACATCAATATGTGAAATGTGAGAATATGTGAATGTGTATTCGTATATCGAATAATGTATTTTATAAACTTGTGAATTGAGATACATGTATATATAAATATATATATATACATATATACATATAAATATATTACATTATGTATATATATATATTTATACATACATATATATATATATATTTATACATACATATATATATATTATATATATATACATACATATAATATATATATACATACATATATATTATATATATATGAATATTATATATATATATATATATATTCATTATATATGATAATGATTTCCATAGCATTGATTTATGTATCAAGCGCATTGCATATAAAACATAGCATATGTTAAGTATTGCATGCAACATTTAAATGAAGGGAATAGCACTAAATTGAAACAACGCATAGATATAACTAATGTTTTTAAAACATTTAAGTGTTGAGTATTGTGAAATATGGGCAGTGTTGTGTAAAGCGCATAATATCCAATACCACCCAACGTGTAAAGTAAACTGCCTAAGACTAAGTCAAATGCAAAGGCAAAGGTGAATGTTCATACACAATAAGCTTTGACTTGGTTAATAGCAAACAACAACCCAAGGAATAGGGCACGAAGGACATAATGTGGCGCCAACTTAAGAGAAGTATGAACTGATTAGAAGTCTTGTATAGGAGTGAATTTGCACCCCTTGTGTAAATTCCCCTTTTGCATACCCTCACCTTAGAAAACAAAACCCGAAGGAGAAATTCCACATCACCCACCTGCCTTCCATCCACTTGGCATGTGTTGTGTGTGTCGGTGGGGGAATTTTTGTCAAGGAAGCAAGCACGGCGTGCGGACGTCTGTGCAATGCGCTATCGTCCCTGATAGATTCCTACCTTTGGAGTCTATAGGGACATTACACTCCTCGTTAGGGATGAATTGTAACGCCTATGTGCGACCAACTAACCCGAAAACAACTCCTCTCCCATTTTGGTCTTCAAATGCATCCATTTCACTATCACTTCATCTTCTACACACTCATTCACTCATTCTTCTAAGATTTTCTAACAATCTATCTCATTCTCTCAATCATTTTTCACAAAACCCCATTGAGCATTGCAACTGTGCGAACCCTTTTCCCAGTATCTGCAAAACAACATGAATAAACTAGTTAGACAAGGAATTACAAGCTAAAAGAAGAATTCCCCATGAAATCCATTTGCAAATCAAACTAGGAATGAAAATAATGAAGAACACAAAGAAAATAATAAAAACTAGATTTGATCCAAATTTAAATAGCAAACACTTGATCCCATGGGGGAATTGGTGCCAATTTGATGTGAAAATTGGCCCTTTCCCAATCCCTATGATGAAATCTTGATGTGTTGAAGATGATGTTGATCCACTTTGACAAAAGATGATAAATGGTGAGATCTCCAAGCCAAAATCTGCAAAAATCCTAGCTAGGAATTCAAATGATGGATGAGAATGGCTAAGTATTTTAGCATGGTAACTTTGCTTGAATTGTGGATGATAAAATGAGGATATGAGCTCTTTATTTATAGGATTTCAAGATGGATGAATGTCCAAATTTGAGCAATGTGGGACTAACATTCATCCAAGGATATGATGCCACTTATCAAGTCATGAATGGATGATGGTTGTGCAAGATTTGGGGTTTGTGCCAATAAATGCCAATATTTGAAATTCAAATTTGTTGAAATGACAAGCAAGAGGGAAGAGAAAATGCAATAAATGCCACTTGGCTCAATGCAAAGGACATGTAAGAGATCTTAAATGCCTTGTTGGATGTACATGTTGACTTGGAATTTTTGAATTCAAATTGAGAGAATATTCCAAAAGATGCCTTGTGAGGAAAATAGAGATTTAATAAATGAATTAAATCTATTTTCATGTGCAACTTGCATTATCTAGAGGATGTGACATGATATTAGATTAAATTAATCAAGGTTAATTTGGGGCCGATTTTCGGGACCCATTTTCAGACCCGATTTTCAGAGCTGACTGTTTGGACCCGATTCAATCCCACTTTTCCGCACCCCTGCGAGTTTCTGCACCACTCGCACCCATTTTCGGACCCGATTTTTGGGTCCCGATTCAATCCCACTTTTACGCACCCCTGTGAGTTCCTGCACCGGTCGCACCGCTGCGAGCTCCTGCAACACTCGCACCCATTTCCGCACCCGTGCGAGTTAAGCGCGCTCAGGCCGGAGTAATACTAGGATGGGTGACCTCCCGAGAAGTCTCGGTGTTGCACCCTTTTCTAGTGTTTTATCGGATGACCTGTTTTTGGAGCTGATTTTTGGGACCCACTTTTGGAGCTCGATTCTCGGAGCTGATTTGCGAGACCCACTTTTGGAGCTTGATTTTCGGAGCCGATTTTTGGGACCCATTTTCGGAGCCAATCTTTGGGACCCATTTTCAGTGCCAATTTTTTGGACCTATTTTTGGAGACTCTTTTTTGGGGCTCCATCAATTTAACAGGAGATTAGATGATGTGACTTATTTGACTTAGATTTATGGATTTATTTAAATCAGATAAGAGAGGAATGTGATAAGAGGCTAATTAAATAAAGATTTTGATTTATTTAATTAAAAGGGATGGTGTTAGATTAAATCAAATAAGGTTTTAATTTATTTAATTTAATGGATAGACTTTAGAAATTTAATCAAATAAATTAATTATTTAATTAAATAGGGATAATTAGATCAAATGGATTGATTTAATTAACAAGAGAAAGTGACTTAATTAGACAAAATGATTTATTTAATTAAGAGACGAATATTGATGAATTTAATCAGATAGGGGAATTTGATTAAATGGTTAGACCGAGGGATGATTTAGGAAGAAAACGATGTTAGTAAACTAGGATCAGATGCACGATGTCAATCAGTATATTTTCGATGTCTACATTTTGCCCCTCTTTGAAGGAGTGCACTTGTTGCATTGGTTCAAAGAATAATCGATCTCGATCAAAGCCAAAATTTTTGATATTTAAAAACTTGCCCCACTACTGCATGGTGAGAGAAAACATGCCATTATAATGTCCCCTCGAGAGATCAGACGAAAATTTTAATTTTTTGGGTGATCTCGCGAAAAAGAAGTTACCAAAGTGTCTGACTAGTTCGAAAGGGGTCTGGAAGGCTAAAAACGTGTCAAAACGCAATAAAACGATGAAAAACAAACCTCAAACGAACGAAAACAGGTTTGAGGGACCGAAACCCTAGTAGGACAGTCCCAAAGGGTCAAAAAACCCTAATTTTTAGGCTTAAAAGGAGCCCGAGTGGTCACTTTCAAATCATTTTCACACACCTCCGCTAGCAAACCTTGAGATTCGAGCTCTGACCCTCCGACGATATGGCACAACGACAACTTCTTCTACACATTTCAGACCGAGTTCGAACCTACCAGCGGCCACCTAGCATTGGTGCCCCGGTATGTGACCCTTACCGAAGCTTAATTTTTTCATTTAATGCATTTATTACATGTTTAAAAGAGAGCTCGCCTCCAGCGGCACTATTATAGCGTCGCTTGGTGTTTAAAGTACACTGCTAATTACCTCTTTGCGCCGCAGCGGTGCCATTTGGAGTTTAGAAACTCTGTCACTGGGTTCGGGCTCAGCTCGAACTCGGCAGGCCAATTTGGACAAAGTGCACCGCGGTGGCGCCCTTTTCACGAAAATTGCGACGTTGGAAAGCAAAGTGCGCCGCAGCGACTCTTTTTGACTCAATTTTGGGTCCAGCATCGAAGTTTGAGGAAACTCAAACTACGACGCCATCACAAACTGTGCCGCTGGAGGTGAGTTTGGAGCGTTTGACGAGGAATTTTTTCAAGAGTTTTACCGCGGTGACCTTCCTTGATGCAGGACAAGCCTAGGGAGCTTTATTCGTGGGAGCACCGATCACGGGATCTGACGAGCATCCTATGGGACTTGAGCGACCGAGACCAAGACCGACTAGGAGTCACAGGATTATGGCACATTGCCTATGTAGCGCCCGTGTGCACACACCTCGGGATGTTGTCAGCGTTGGCGGAGCGGTGGCACAGCGAGACGTCTTCGTTTCATCTTCCCACTAGCGAGGCGACCGTCACATTGGAGGACGTCTGGTGCATACTACAATTGCCCATTCATGGCCGGCGGGTGATCTACGATATGGAGGAGGGTCGTTAGTTCTACACCAGAGTCCTCGCCACTCGAGACATTATTTACTGCAAGGGGCAGATCGAGCTGGAGAGATACAAAGTTATAGCACCTCCCTTCCGTTGGGCCGTTGCAGCGATCATTTCGGGTTTGGTTGCCCCAAACCGGCGAGGGCGATATTTCAGTCTAGGTTGGGGATACTATTGGGAGAGGATGGTCCGGGACAGGCCGGTTCGATTTGCATGGGAACCCGTCCTTCTGGCTTCACTCTATAGGGATTTGCATGAGTACACGTATATGGATGGCAGAGCGCTGGGAGCTGGCGTGACACTTCTTCATATCTGGGCGTGGGAGCACATTTATGTGCTATGTCCACGGGTGGTTCTGGTTCCGATGGGGGTAGAGGATGCCCTAGTGGCACGATATAGAGGGGGTGTGTCATTCACACACACTAGCGAGCATGGGATCCCCTACTGGAGGCGGGTCCTAGATGAGATGCTTGTTTTTACCTAGCACCCATACCTTGGTCAGCCTGGATGGGCTGACAATGCCGCCCAACTCTTCTACTGCCACTAGGATCGATACATGCAGGGGTGGGAGCACACTATGATTGAGCGGTACCTGTCAAGGCGCGTGCAACGTCAGTTTGGAGAGCCACAGGATCGGCCAGATGATGGTTATGTAGTCGTCTTTGCACACAATATGACACAGGTGGCATGGGGGCCTGGCATTCCTACCGCGGAGGCAGTTGACAGCTTTCAGTAGTTGGTAGCCCAACCGTGGGCTTATGATCAAGGCCCAACAGATCCAGGCACCAGACAGGCCTTCAGAGATTGGTTTAGACCTCCCCTACGGTTGACCATTCCAGGTGAGGATCCAGAGGCACACAGGGTCAAAGGCAGGGGGAGAGGACGAGGACCCAGGGTCGCGATTCGGCAGGATCCACCAGAGGTGCCCCCAGTTCCACCAGGTCACAGGGACGTCCACATGCAGGATCAACAGCAGGATCCGCCAGTCCCACCACCATGAGCTGAGGGTGAGGACCAGTCTCATGTGCAGCCACAGGTACAGCCGGCAGGGCAGGCAGATGCACAGGATGCCTTGATTTTACAGTTACAAGCACAGGTTCAGGCAGTGATGGTCGAGAGGGACCAGGCACGGGCTAAGCGGGAGCAGCTCAGAGCAGAGAGGGATCAGGTTGTGTAGCAGAGACAGGCTGCAGAGCTACAAGCAACCACAGAGCTAGGTCGCAGGCAGCAGATTGAGAGCATGACAGCCTTTGCGTCTTAGGGTACAGTGTCGGTACGATCCTACAAGGATGTCGTTCGAAAGGCAGAGTACTACCATTGGGCTTATCATGATACAGTGCCCCGAGCGAACTGGGTCCCAGAGTACTCAGAGCGGGCTAGCCAGAGACCACCAGAGGGTCACAGTGACAGGGTTGAGGTCAGCATTTACAGAGATCGAGCGTGATCCAGATGATACACACTTTTTGTGCCTTATGGGCTCATTTTTTATAGCTTAATGGGCATTTTGTACTGATTGACACATATGTACAGTGATCTGATTATTCTTTGTACTATGACAGCTGATGATATGATATATATGAGCCAATTTTGATGTGATGTAACTGTGTTCTTTTATTTATGCATGGATGGTTTATTTCTATATGCTTCGCAATGATGTTTTATGGATGCATTTATTTGTAATGATGTTTATGCAATGATTATGACTAACAAATCTATATTATGCTAACCTATGATATGATGTGCAATGATGTTATCTATATGATGATTTATTTTATGCTAATGCAATATGTGAAAATAATTTGATTTATGGCATATGTAATGATGTGTAAAATATGCTTATATATGAGATGTTTTATGGATGTATGTAATATGATGCGATGGTCATGATATGATGCAAATGAAATGGTTTTATGAGATGCTTAGAATAACAAATGTTATTATCCTAAATGATGGTGTATGTGATGCAATAATATGTTCATGTGAGGTGATATGCAATGACATGGATGCGTAGTGTGATGATATGATGTCCTAATGTTGTGCAAGTATGTATGCCTAATGAATTAAATGCTTATATACCTATTGTTTATGCAAAAATGATTATGGAATGCTTTTATAGATGCTTTGTGATGATTTAGATGTAAATGAATGTTTATGCAATGATTGATATAATGCCATGAGATGCGATGTAATGGGTAGGATGCGATGCCATGGATGCACCTATTGAAGCATGTTTATGATAACTGTTTATCTGATGATAATGTAATGCATGTGCTTCCTATGTGATCTGCATATGATTTTTATATGATATGCTTATGCAATATGCTAATGATTTGTGGATGCAGGATTGATGATGATGGTGGTGATGATGATCAACTGTCATAGTACCTTGTTAGCGTGGTTAGTAAGAGAAGGAGTCATTTCAACAAGACACAAGATGACACAAATGCAGATGATGATGATGATGATGATAACTTGCTGAGGAATTGGGATTTTCAAAGGGCCAAATTTTCTTATGTTTGATAATACACGTGGTACGATGCATCAAGGTATAGAAAACCAGGATGGTGTGGTACCCAGTGTGATGGACTTTGACTCAACAATCAGATAGGAGTATTCTTGTTCATACCTGACATACAGAAACCTTGCTAGGATGCATTTCGGGAGTTTCAGACATCTCGGACCAAAACACGGAAAGGTAAACCTATCCCCGTAATAGTCAACAAGTTGCCCTAGACCTCTTTCATACATTCCTAACAAAGCAAGTATTCGCTGAGGTTATTTTACAAGAATATCCAACAAGCACAGCAGACAAAAGATAATGATCATTGCCCCATTCCTATTTCTCTAAATCCACTATTTTGGGATATCATCGAGACGTCCTTGAATGAGCACAAAATAAAACAAGTCAAAAGATAAAGACCAAGTAAACAAACAAACTGATGCTCTTCAATACCGCTTAACGGAAAGAGGATGTGTTTTCTAAGATGATAACCGAAACTTATTGCCAAAAGATAATGCCCATTGTAGGAAGGATTCATCCTAGGACATGTTAGTGGATGGTGGCACGTCATTTTGTTTATGAGGGATGATTGATATGAGACAAATTCAGATAATGTGCTACCGATACGAAGAGATAACCAACTTGCTTACTCACTGACTTAGACGTAAGACTTGACATTTTGAGTTTTCACTTTTAAACCTGCTAGACTTGTTTCCAATTATTTTACCAAAGATTGAGGATGACGATTAGTTTATTATGAGTGGTGTTATTGCTGGTGCAAGCAAGATGAGGCGGATGGATTTTTTAAAATATTTGGATGTTTTTGATGTTTTTGCAATGTTTTGAGGTTGTTTTTGGTGTTCTTCAAGGTTTTACAAATGTTTTGATTTTTGATTTTTCAAATGTTTTTGGGATTTTCTGAGATTTTGACCAAGAAACTAACCTAAAGACCTATCCTAGGGGCCTCGGAGCTGATCAATAGATTAGCCTTGCCTACGTTATACACGCAGAGACCAATAGTTCGACTAATGACTTGACCGATTTACAGATGACGATATACATGATGAGATGCCAGTTTATTATGATGGACTCCTAAAGGACTGACCTAAATGTCTCGAGGGATGATCAAAGATCAACCTTTCCTACGTTCAAGCTCATAGACAACGTAGTTCGACAAGATGACCCTATTTTTGAGATTTTGATGTTTTGGATTTTGATATGTTTTGAATGTTTTTGGATTTTATGATTTTCTGATGTTTTTGGATTTTCTAATGTTTTTGGATTTTTTGATGTTTTGACGGCTTTAAGACCATACACGAATCCGATCCGATGAGAACGTGCCCCCAGCGTGATGCAATAGACTACTCTAATAAAGGCAGGACAAACTGACCTTAAGGATGAGCCGAGTAGTACCAAGAGGGATCACGATACGAAAACAAGACCAAGCTATGGTGCGGATGCTAGTGGATGAGTGATGGATGGAGACCTAAATGTGATGGGTGATGGAAGCGACATGGATGGATGATGCCGAACAAGTCGCAAAGATCTTGGTGGATGGAAAGTGCTTATTTACGCAAGGCGCCTGTATGCCAGGTTTTCACCAAGGTACTTGCCCAAAGTGCCACCAAAGTGGTTTTCACTAGAGGACGATTTTTTTGGATTTTTTGCTTCTTCTTTTTTGTTGTCACCAAGATCCCTATTTGCCAGGTTTTTGCCGAAGTAACCATTTTTTCAGGACTTTTTCTTCTTTCTTTTTTTTTGATTTTCTGGTTCTATACCTTGAAAGATTTAGGCATAAATTTTTTTAAGATGGGAGCTATTCATAGGCTCCTGCAGAGGTTCCCCTTCGAGTGTTGATAGCTGATATGCCCCTGATTGATAACTTGTTGTGACGATAAAAGGTCCTAACCAATTAGGTTCAAACTTGCCTTTGTTGTTTGGGTTTGGGACATTCTTCTGATTTTCTTTTAGGACCAGTTCTCTGACTTGGAAAGTCCTGCTTCTGATTTTCTTGTTATAGCTCCGTTTGAGTCTATTCTGATAGACTTGCAAATGGTTCAGAGCGTCTATGCGTCTCTCATCCAGTAATTATAGCTCATTTAATCTTGACACCCGGTAGTCCTCATCGGTGATGAGGTTTTACAGTGATATTCTGAGGGATGGGAGCTTGATCTCAATGGGGAGTACAGCTTCTAATCCGTAGACCAAGGAGAATGGGGTGGCGCCAGTGGGTGTGTGGATGTTGGTTCGATAAGCCCAGAGGGCGGGATTAAGCTGCAAGTGCCAGTCATGACCTGCGTCATTGACTGTTTTCTTGAGGATTTTGAGGATGGTTTTGTTCATGGCTTTTGCTTGGCCATTGCCTTGGGGATAGTACGGGGTGGAGAAGCAATGCTGGATTTTGAATTTCTCGCACAAGTCGCAAACCTCCTGGTTCTTGAATGGTGTCCCATTATCTAAGATAATGGCTTTTGGGACACCGTAACGACAAATGAGATAGTTCGGGATGAATTTTGAGATTTTCTTTCCGGTGATGTATGTCATGGGTATGGCCTCTACCCACTTTGTGAAGTACTCAGTTGCAATTGTGATGAATTTGTGGCCATTGGATGAGGTGGGTGAGATTTTTCCAATGAGATCGAGTCCCCACTGCGAAAAGGGCCATGGTGTGATAATCAGATGAAGCTCTTGAGCTGGAGAATGGATGAGGTCCCCATGCTGCTGACATTGTAAACACCTTTTAGCATGATCATGTGCTTCTCTTTCCATTGTGGGCCAGTAATACCCCATCCTCAGCAATTTCTTGGCGATGGACATTCCACTTGAGTGTGAGCCATAGATACCGTTATGAACTTTGGTTAGAGCGGTTAATGCCTCCTCAGCATTTAGACATTGCAGTAAGGTACCTTCCATGCTTCTACGGTAGAGGGTATCACCTATGATCACAAATCTGGATGCCTTTTTAATAAAGGTTCGTTTTAGGCTAGATGGTAGGTTAGCAGGTATGACTCTTATTCGAAGATATGTATAGATGTCATGATACCAAGGATCGCCAGGACCAACGATTTCACACACATATTCCGATTTTGGTACCTTGAATGTGGGAACGAGAAGCTGCTCAATTAGAAATTCATATTTCTATACGTTATGATGGATGTCTAATAGGGACCCAATTGTAGCCATGGCGTCAGCTGCTTTGTCGTTGGTTCTTAGAATCTACTCAAATGTTATGTCAATGAAGGATTCGTTTAAAGTCTCCACCAATTTCTTGTATGGAGTTAGCTTATCATCCTTAGTCTAATATTCATTATTGACCTGATTTATGATCAACTGAGAGTCTCCATACACCTTGAGAGCTATGATGTTCCATTGCACTGCTATCCTGAGACCTATAGTCAAAGCATCGTATTCCGCTATGTTGTTGGTGCAAGGAAATGCCAATTTGTATGACTTCGGTATGTAATCCCCTTGTGGGGTGATGAAGAAGATACCAACTCCTGATCCATGTTGTGTGTATGAACCATCGAAATATAGTTTCCAATGGTCAGTTACATTGAGGTTAAAAATGGATTCATCTGGGAATTATGAGACAAGAGGGTTCTCAGAATAAATGGGTGCTTCTGCTAGTTGATCTGCAATAACCTGTCCCTTGATTGCTTTCCTCTCTACATACTCGATGTCATACTCTGATAGTATCATCACCCATTTTTCCATTCTGCCCATGAGCATTGCCTTGGATAAGGGATACTTGAGGGGATCAATTTTTGCAATGAGCTTTATCTTGTGTGCCAACATGTAATGTTTGAATTTTTGGGATGCAAACACTACTGCGAGGCAAGATTTCTCGATAAATGAGTAATTTAGCTCATGACCGACCATTGTCCTGCTGATATAGTAGATAGCCTTCTCTGTTCCGTTTTCATCATGTTGAGCAAGAAGAGCTCCAAGGGCTGCTGCTGTTGCTGACACATATAAGATCAATGGCTTTCTCGGGATAGGTGGCATTAACACTGGTGGTGTCAGTAGGTATTCCTTGATTTTGTTAAATGCCTCTTCACACTTTGTATCCCATTTGCATGCTACCCTTGTGGAGTAGGTGAATATGGATTCCATGGTTCCGCCACTTGTGCTATGAATCGCCGATGGATTGGAGCTCCAGACATTGGAGGCCTCTCGCCATTTTTAATGTCTTTGGTGCTTCCATCCCGAGGATTGCTTTTACTTTTGCTGGATCCACCTTGATACCCCTCATAGACACTATGTATCCTAAAAATTTACCTGATTGTACGCCGAAGACGCACTTCTTAGGGTTTAGTTTGACTTTGTATTCCTC
>VDFB02079741.1:0-37844 GCA_007258455.2 Sequoia sempervirens | reverse complement strand
CTTGGCTTTAAACCTGACAATTGCATTTTCTTGAAAATTTCTAAAGCGTTTTCATCAAATCTATTTCATGGATATCCTGCAATCATTGCAGTCCAGAGACCACATCTCTTTGAGGCACCTTGTCAAACACTTCAAGTGTATTGTCTATGCCTCCACATTTTGTATACATGTCTACCAGGGCAGTTGCAATTACAACATCTGAAAAAAAATCTCTATCCTTTATGCTTTGATGGATGTCCATACCCTCTTCCAAAGTCCCCATTTTTGCACAGGCAGGGAGAATGGTAGCAAAGGTTGTGGAGGTTGGATTTACGCCTGCCAATTGCATACTACATGCAATGATTTACTGTTAACATTATTTTTTTACTTTTGGAATGGGAGAATGAAACAAATGTAGCGGTAGCAGTAATTTTACACGGTTTTGGCGGGGCGGGGAAAACAACCCTTGTGGATGGAGTTGTTGCCAGACTCGATATTGAAGGATTGAAATGTTCTACAGTTTTGTCATTTCAAAGCATGATAAACAACAAGCACGGTCCAAATGAGATTGAAAACGTGTTTGAAAATGAACATGCATTCATATACATCGACAATGTCATGGTGAGGGAGAAACATCTTCAGAAGATTTTACCCAAGTCCTGCAAAAAGCTCAGACTACTCACCTTTCTTCATGCAGCTCCTCGGTTGCCATCGACTATCTTACTCTCTGTACACCCCTTTACCAGTCGCGGCCATGCTTCTCATTTCGGCTCTGCAGCATAGACGAATGCACGGGGTTAAAAAAATATCAACGACCGATGCTCGGGAACGGGAAAACGACGGTGGAAAATAGACGCGAAATGCAATGGAAAAATAAAACACAAAAAATTAAAAAGGCGAAAAATATCCAACGGCTTGAAACATTACAATAGTCTTGCATGCTTTTTTCGTAAATCCGAAGCGTTGATCTTAAAAATTAGCCGGGCTTTTTCAGATAGGGAAAGTCTTCGACGTAATTAACTATGTAGGGGAGAGGATTCACTAGTTGAGCGTGTTTCAATAGTTGAGATAGTAGTTGTTTATATAATGCCCAATAGTTGTGACATGACTACCCTAACTTAAATAAAATGTATTCCTTTGATCTAAAAAGCAACCAATCATGTGATGCCACATCAGCGCTCAACTACCCATGATGTGAATGCACAAGTATTGGTAACAGGGTTGTTTTGGGCCTTTTTGGACACCTTGACAAAAAGCATGCTGATGTGGCAACATATTTGATGATGTGGCCCTGAAACGAAAGTTATAAGCAGGGGACTTGCCAAGTAAGCTGCTGTAAAAAAATTGGAGTGATTTGAAATTTCTAAGTAGGATTTTGAGAAGCCCGAAGTTAGGGTGCACAACTACTAGGTCCTCTCCTATAGTACTTTTATTTATAAATATTAGCAGTTATATTTTAGTTTAATAAATAGATAAAAAGTATCATTTTCACAAATCACATTAAAGAAATTATGATTTGGGTATGAATTGATGCATTTACGTAGTTAATACTTTTTAGTTGGTTTTAGGCAAATTGCATCTATAGATAAGATAGAGTCAAATACAAATGCAAATACAAGGGTAGATGAAGTAGTCCTTAACCTATCGGCTTCATTTCCAAATCAAGTTATAGATGCATAAGGGGTGGGAAGAATTATAATTTCAATAGAAATAGTCGATACTTCCAATTTAGTTGGTAGAATCATGGCTAGTGGTTGCATGTGGCTATATCGTAGGTGAAGGTACTCGGATATGATAAAACCTTTTTCTTCTACACTACATAATCATAAACAATAATTTGAAACACATAATTTTTAATAAAAATGTGTTGAAATTTTACTAAAAAATTAACTAATTTTTGATGAAATTTAGAAATATAAAATTTATGCGTGAGATGATTAATTTTCCCTCAAGTATGATAATATTATAAATGTTTGTAATGGTAGAAGACTTAAAAGAGTAAAAATTAGAAAAATCAATATTATAAGAAAATCTATGATTTAGAAGGAAAATCAAACGTGTAATTACCATGAAAACTTGAAATCAAGTTTGAAAATCAATTAGCAATGCTCTTAAGAACTTATAACAAAATACTTGACTTGAATGGAAAGTACAATGACTAGCTTCTTGTTCAAATATATATTCTAAGGCTTATTAAATTCATCTAAAGAAATGAAGTGGCTTACTTTGTTCTATGAACTAGATGTTCCTAAGGAGTCATTCGGAGTCATTCTCATTAGAGGAGATGATGCATAGGGAACCCTTGACATCGAACCACTTTAATAAATATGGCCTAAACAAGACTGGCAACTATAGATCTAGTTATAATGATTGTCAATTTTAGTTTTTTGAGTTTTTTCAATTTATTATCACATGTGGTCACCAATGGTAATAATGATGTGCAAGGAGCATTATTGATTAGGTTTATTTCATTAACCATTGAACCTCTTACTTAGGGTATCTTAGCCATACCAACATATAGGATTATTTGGTATCATATACATGATGGAAAATTTTCTCTGCTATTTGTTCTTGTGATCCAAACCTCAATGACATATACATCAACCATGGTATAGTGTTCCTAGGTTATACAAGATAGAGAGAGAGAGAGAGAGAGAGAGATACAACCTAGCCAAAAAGGTGAGTGATTTCAATAAGAGGAACAAACTAGACAATCAATATAGGATATGTTGGCTAGATTTGAACAATATCATAGTGGAGTAGGATAAGTTAGCAACATAGTTGGCTTAGAGAGTGGTATAAATTTCCATGCCACCATCCTCTAGAAATGCAATGGTGGTGTGCATGAATTAGGAGGTAAAGAATTGTTGAACACTTGGAATACTGGGAGGGGGTGAATCAATATTCTTATAAACCACTTAAACATTTAAACATCCAATACTTATAGCACATTCAATTGCAGTAATGAAAGAAAGCACGAAAATATCCAACAACATCACATAACACATGAACACCATGATTTTTACGTGGAAAACCCAAAATGGGAAAAACCACGATGAGGATTAGCTCAAAATATATTATAACCGGTTATAGTATATTACAAAGGTGCTCAGTGTAGGTGGACTCACTGCCAACTAAGAAAAGAAGAGATAGAAGAGATTGTGGCACATAGCCAAGTGTTGAACGGTTACAAAATACATCTACAATATACTAGAATACAGTTCCATTGAAGCTCAAAATACAGACTCAAAAATCTTCAAGCTAATTTGACTTAATACTCTGCTCTACTCTACATTCACACTATATTCACACAATTTGCATTCACAAAACTCTTATCTCATCATCATTTTTAAAATACTGAAAAAGGATCTAACTTATATATCTGCTTCACCGATAACATCAATTAGATTAGTCTAATTAGATGTAATATACAAAATGTAGCTTGTCAGCTCAAGATCTATCCACACATGCTTCATGCCAAGATTCAAATCTCAAAACACTTTTAAATAGGTCGGCATGGACCTATAATAGCTCCCACATAACTCCACAATACTTATTTAAGCTTCACATACCTTCAAACTTATTAGGTCGGCACCGCAAAACACCTAATGCAAAAAATCTCCAACTGTATACCCATATTCAAACACGCAAACCTCAAAAGACCATGCCAATTAGAATGCACACTCATCTAACATTTGTCAACACTTCAACAACTCCACAAAGCCAAAATCTAAACTACAGAGAAGTGTAGACTCATCAACTCATATACACTAAACTAAAAATGTTTGAAACTTCCAATTCGAACTTCTATTTCTCATAACTCCAAAATCAGAAACCAAAACAAGCTGAATTTTTGGAATTAAGTTCTTCTACTAGCCAAAAAAATTATATTGGAGGCATAGAGAAAAATATTCAACAACAAACCAATGCAGACCCAATTATTGGATCCCTTATACACAAAATCATTGGTATTAACATAGTCAATTTTCGTTGCATTTGTCTTCATCGGATCAAGCCTTCTTGCAAAATTGTCTTTCACAATCATCTTGATTCATGCTCATTACACCCAAATTGATCTACACTTTAGTCTTCCTACCAGGGTATGATGTTGACATCAATGGCAACACTATAATCCATAAATGTATATACCTTGTGCTTATTCCACATGCTCATGTTACCAACAAATACATCAATGACATCTCCTCATTCTTCCAATAATCTCCCCCTTTGTCATTGATGGCGACATGCCAAAACATCTCCAAAATTCTCTAGAATTACTCTTCCCCTTTGACTTCAAGGGAAAAGGGTATATGTACCAATTCTTCATTTACACTGGATCTCACCCTTACAAATATGTTCATATATACAAACTAAAAATTGAAGTAACTCCCCCTAAGAATGTTATGCACCAAAATTATATCAAAAAATTGTATCGAAACACTCTGTATACTATTTGTATATGTACAATGAAGTCTAAAACATGAAACTAAAAATGCATAAAAAAAATAGAAGTACTATTAACAGGAGGAGGTTAACTCTTGAAGCTTTGCAACATGAAGTTGCCACTCTTGTTTGCCTTCTTCCCAGATCTTCTTGGTTATTCCAAACATTCTACATTGGGTCTCAAGCTCCATAAGGCATTCTTCACCTTCTTCTAGAGTGTTGAGTACTAGATTAATCATGGTAGCTTTATCAACACTTGCACTTGGGCACTGGCAACTAATGTGAACTTTGAGTTCACTAGATCCCTTATGTTTTTGAACTGCATGATAATCTTTTCCTTTTGTCCTTGCAGATGGAAGTATTTCTCATGCAAGTCCTCAATCACTGATCTTATGCTTCCATCTAGGTATTTTGTAGGATCATATGCATTGAAATCTCTATATGTTTGTGACTCTATTGAGTCCATTTCATACTTGATACTCTTTGTGGCTCTAGGCCACTTCATATAAATTTGAGACTGGTCTTTGGCCTAGCCACACAAACCTGAGCATCCTTGAGACTGTAATGCTGTAAAATTGCACCCCTTGCAATTTCACATTCATTCTTGCATCTGCTTTAGTGTCCACCCCCTTATCATCTTGTGTAGGCTCATTTTAGCCCCTGCATTAGCCTTTCACCCCTCTCATGATACTCCAACACCCCTTTTCAACAACTACCCTTGCGTGTCAACTTTGCATCAAACTTTGTGCCTTTCCCATTCATGTTGTTTTGTAGCATGACATGTTCAGACACTAGTGCGCCTCATGGACATCTGTGTGTCGTGCTAGTGTCCTATGACATTTCAACGTTCAAACAACTATTTCTGTACATTTTTGCCACTTGTCACCTCCTTTGGTCGGTGTTAACGGCTAAAGATTCCTGGTAACTGCTCGGGAAGCTTCTTTTTGCTTTCTTTCTCTCCTTAAATGCTATCTTTTCAATTCTATTGCTTCTTCCAAGTGCTTCTAGCCTCACTCCAACTTCATTCCAACTTCTAAGCTTCCTCTTCCCCTTCTTGGCACCACCCTTTGTAGCACTCTCAAGCTTTCACAAGCTCATCACAACAACACTCTTGGATCTTGTAGCTCTTTGGCTCTCTCCATTTGGCTTCCTTAAGCCTCACGGCTCTATCTCCCTTGCCTTGTGCTTGCAAGCATCCTGTGATTTCATATCCCCTATCTAATGCATCTCTACTTCGTGATACGGGTTCTCCTCCTTGAGCGGTAATTGCTTTTATCACCTACATTTTTTTGATACAGTTTCTCCTCCTCGAGCATGGTTTGCTTTTATCACATCGCATTTTCTTACTTCTTACTCTCTCTATCTTTTGGTTGTCTGTGGAGGTCGGAACACCAAAATAGGGGTTTGACTGAGGCAAACCCCTATATAGAGCCAACACTTTCCCTAGATCTTACGCATGCAGGCATTGAAGACACTTGTTTGTTGGAGGCTTCATCATGTGCGTGGTTGTAAGCACTTTCTTTCTTCTCCTTATCTTTATCAGTTCTACTTCACTTTATCTCAGTTATGTTATATTTTGTCACTTTCTCATGTTCTAAGATTTCTTAGCAATTAGAGTAGAAGTAACCACTTTGCTATTTTTTGTGACATTCTCACTTTCTGATCTATACAAATGCCAGCGCGTCGCACTATCGTCCTTTGGCCGAGAGCTTGTCGGTTTTTCCAGAAAACCTTTGTGACCTACTCTTTTTTATTCTAGAACTCTTGTGTTGTTCCTGAGGTAGTTTAGGGCACTTCACCCCATGAGGTTCTCTGAATGAAGAGAATTCATGAGTAGTGAATTCCCCTTCTCTATAGAGACTTTCCTAAAATTTATTGTGTGCTTGTGCACACTTCTCTATAATCTCCAACAATCTCTTTTCTTCCACTTTCTTGTCCATTTCTTTCTTAGGTTTTTCTTTCAAATTGGAGACATACTCTTTGAAAGAATCAATAAAAAATTTAAGGTTTTCCATATCAAATAAAGAGTTGTCGATGTATGTACTGGGTATGACCTCTTGTAGTGTCTTTACTACCTCTTCAATTAGCTCTCCACTCTTCTGATGAGTTTCAATGATCTTCTAGGCAGATGCATGGAATACATATCCCAATTGAAGCTTATGGGGGGGCGATATTTTGCTCAATTCCACATTCCCCTATTACATGTGTAGTTGTAGCAATTGTGTGGATACAATAGGTTGAAACTGTAATTGAATATTCAATAGATTCTATAGAGAGTCTCTGGATATTTTGAAAGGTTCACCAATTTCTTTTATTTCTTCCTCTACAATCTTTTCTTCCAATACCTTCTCCTTTTAATTATCACCAGTATTAGTCAGTGCCTCTTCTTTCCTTTCCTCTTTCCTAGATGTGTCTTTACCTTTCCACTCATCTTATTTTCTAGTGTCTTCACCATTAGTGACATGTTCAACATTATCTAGAGACACAAATTTCTTTGGTTGGTCTTGTGTTCCCTCAACCTATGTATTAGTTACCAGAGGAGTAAGAGTATCCTCCTTAACAACATCTTCTCTGGTAGTTGCAACATTCTTCTCTACTTCTATGTTTTCCTCTACTATGTCCTCCACTTCTGGAGGAGTGTTATCTTATGCATTATCTTCTTTAGATATATGCTCATGTTGAGCATCATCCATTTACATATCATCTGATTAGGTGAAAAATAGGGTAGACCCAAATGCATGAACAAGAGGATCTACCATTGAGATTTTTCACACTAAATCACTACAAAAAGATGTAATTATGAGAGCCAAAAGATGTAAATAACAATAAAAAATGATAACTAACTGTTATAACAACTGTATGGGGGATGTTTCTAGAGCATAAAAAGTTGTGTACCTGGCTAGAAAGTTGTTTTTTTTAGCTACATAGGACTCATTTTCCTTCAGTGGCGAATGAGTCCTTTTAGGGTTTTGAAAAATTTATTCCAGGGTTCTGTTCCTTGATGTTTGCACTCTCAAATTCCCTGTTATCAAGTTCTAGAAGTTTGTATGCAATCCTGTAGAGCTTTTTCCGTGATCTTGCACTTTGAATGACAACTTTTGCAACTTTGCAACTTTGACAATTTTGCTCCAAAGCTTGCTCAACTTGATCTTTAACATGTAAATCTACAATCACACACTCAAGGGAAGAAAAAATTGTTGTTTGTTAGTGAATGGGGGTTTGTCTCAATCAAACCCCTTGTAGGTAATGAAACCAAATGATGAAATGAGTGAAATGAAGCATAAAACATGGAATATGTAAATGATGTCACCTTGGGTGATGTCTTATGAAACAAATCTACAAACTAACATGTAGTGGCCATGAAGAATGTAGATCTTGGATCCTTGAATATGATGTGAACAATAGTTGCAAATAGATCTTCAATGCTACATCCACTTTCTTAGCTCAACAACATGAATGCATGTATCAAACCCTTGACATGATGATATGATCTTGAATTGCTACAATAAACTCTTGAAATCTGCCTTGAAATGCCTTATGAATGCTTTTGTAATGCTCTAATTCTTGATCACTTGAATGCTTGTAAACTTGCTAGCTTGTGTTAGGAGAAACAATGTTAATTAACCCCTTATTTATAGTTAAGTAGGAGATTAACCCCAAAATTCAAAGAATTAAGGCCGACACCAGAGATCTGGGAAGAAACATTATTAAATTCCTTCCAAAATGAAATTAAAAAAGGGGGGTCTCATTAAGGGAGGACCCATTCACAACCTTGGGCAAATGGGTCCTCACTCAATTTACTAGGACCTAACCCCGGGGGATTGAAAGAAGGCTAAAAACCCATTTCAGATCAACTAAAAAAGGGGGGTCCTGTTAAGGGAGGACCCATTCGCCATCAAGTGCAAATGGGTCCTAGCTTAGCTTACCAAGACCAAACTTTTCCCAATGAAATATTTTGTTAATTAAATTATAAGTGTCGGGATAGATCTTCGAGAGGTGTCAAAATTAATACTTAAATTTGAATTGAAGGAGGTAAATTACTCTAATTACCTACAATTAATTACTGACCACCTAGATAAATGTGAAAGTGCTTTATAACACTTACAACACTTAAACAAGGTACACAAATTATGTGCATTTTATTCAGAAAGGGGCCCATTAGGCTTAATTAAGAAAATACATCCTAGAAAAGTGTGAAAGTGTGTTACAACACTTTACAACACCCTTGTAAAGGATCAATTAAGGCACATTTTAGTCAAATAAAGGTCCTAGGATAGTATGAATGTGTACAAAACATTAGAACACTACTCCAAGACATCATTAATTTAGTTTTAATGTCAATTATCAAACCAAGGAAAAAGGCTACTTTTTCTGTTACTACATTTTGCCCCCACTTTATTGAGAAGATGACCCAATGTCAAACTCACACTAAAGTAGACATCCAAGACACTTAAGTATGCAACAATAACAAAGATACATGATCATACCTTGTCAAAGGTCAACAAAAACAAATGATCAAGCACAACCATTTCAACGCGATGTGAGACAGGATTGTTTATCCATAACATATGTTGCTCACTTTGGGGTAGTGGAACCTCAGTTTGTCCACTAGGTGATTTTTCCCAAAGAAGTGGTTTAGTGAGAAAGTCATTCCAATGTATCAGCTCCCCACCATATAATGAGAAAGTCATGCCAGTGTATTGGCTTCCCATCATACTAACCATACCAAAGTTATCCTCCTGATAACTTCAATAAGGCACCACAATGTAAATGCTTTTGTAAATTATTTTTTCATGTAAAAATTTTGTTAAAGGGGATTTTTCTTTGTTTGTGTAATGGTCTTCCTCTTAGGGAGCATTGTGCCTAATGTCTCCAAGAGAGGACAAGTTAGAAGTGTCAGATTGTCACCCATGGGATGCCTCATTCACATCATGCAATGACAGTAGATCGTACACTCTTAGATGGCATAAAACCCATTGACACCACCAAGAAGAGGACACATCACAAGAAAAAAGAAAAATCTCACCATGAAATTTTTCCAAAAGATGTCATCGATGTATTCCCCCACTTTAAAGTGGTTGCTACACCATTATTGTGAGCAATTTCTTTAAAGTATCTAATGATTTTGATCCTAGGACATGAGAGCTTTCCTCAGAAAACCTTATTCCAAGTCATATGTTTCTGAAATAAGATGCATCATGAAATAGGAAGGAAGGGTTGCCCCCAAAAATACATAAGGGATCTATGGATTTTGGGGTCAGTATGTATGTGCTACAATGTTGTCATAGAGCATGGAACTATCATCATTCCCCAAATACACATATAACTGAAGAATGACACAAAGAGAGCGAAAAAAAAGGAAAAACCTTTTGGGTCAACATGGAAGAAACATGAATGTCTCGACGCCTTGTTTCATCCCCAAAAGGAAAAAATGAGACAAATGAAAAAGATAAAGAAAAAAAGTTTTTGGGTCAACATGGAAGAAATATGAATGTCTCGATGCCTTGCGTCATCCCCAAAAGGAAAAGAAAAGACAAATGAAAAAGGTAAAGAAAAAGATTTTGGGTCAACATGGAAGAGACCTAAATGTCTCAATGCCTTGTGTCATCCCAAAAGGAAAAAACAAGACAAATGAAAAATGATTATGACATAGAGAAGAATGAAGTTACATATAGAAGAATGGAAAAAATAGAGAGGAACATCAAATGAAATGTCAGAGGGGATCACATTAGGCACATGCAATCACAAAGAAAAATGAAAAAGAAAAGGACTAGTAAGGAATGTAGGTGAGTCAACCTAAAGCGGGTCATCTGCCTCCCAATCTTAGTCGGTATAAATGGAAGGCAAGAAATTAGCCAAAGGGACAACATCAAGTGTCGAACTAGGAAACGTACCATGTTCAATACTCTTTTTAGGAGATTTTTCATTTAAGCTCATGGAAGAAGAAAATAATGTATTCAACTCATCATGCACTTGTTCATCAATATTTGCAATGTCAATGTCATCATCTAAGTTAATCAGAGTAGGAGGTTGAATAAATGTTATTTTTTATGTTGCGGCAAGGGTTGAGAATCATCATGCATTGCTTCAGGTAGGTTTGGATTTTTATTTTCTCTGTTATTGTTGTTTTCTTGAGTTTGCAATCTATGAGCAATAGCACAACATCTACGTCTACACTCTCTAGTGCTCACTTCGATTTTGTTTCTATTTATTGTCAATTTATTTTTGTGTAAGAGCGGGTTTGTCAATCATATATTCCTTCTCTTCCTTGGGAGGACTAGAAGGAACAACAAGAGGTTTCTCAATCACTTTCTCTTTGAATTTGTAAACTTGTTTGACTCTAGGAGGGAGAACATGATTGTTTGTACTATCTCGTGGTCTCTTGTGGGAAATTGTAGGAGGTTGTTCTATAGATTATTCTTGTATGGTCATAAGTGATTTTGGTTCAATCATTGTCTCATCAAGGATGGTTGGTTCGGTCATAGGTTGAGCCATATTTCGAAGGGATAGTTCTGCTATTTTATTCAAGCCTTGAATTTTTTATATGATTTGAAAAAGAAATCTTCACGAGGCTTGATAGGTTCCATGGGCTCGGGCCAAAAGTAATCTAGTGAAAAATTCCCTTTTGTTGAGGTAGGATGGAATCCACTATGATGCATAGTGAAGATGTCATTTCCAAATGGAAACTTTAGACATTTATGCACAACTGAAGGGACAATATTCATGGAGTGAAGCCATAGATAGCCTAGCTTCACACAAAATTGGTTCAATTGTGGGATGATGGAGAATGAGACTGTTAATGTTTTTGGTCCCACCTTTAAAGGAAGATCTATCAATCCTATCGTAGGGAAATCAAATCCATTATGCGTCTTGATCCATGCTTTCAGGTTATCATATATTTCTTGATATAGATCATGCACATATAAGAATTCTTCTATGATCACATTCTCTCCATAGATGGGATCAATCAATATCCCATTAGTCGACTTATTATTGATTCATCCATCTATGTAAAGAGGACCATCAGGTGCATGTTTAGGTATGTCATTTTGTGAGAAAGCAATGTCAAGAAGTTGTCTAGTCAAGCCCTTACAAGGTTTAGCTTCAATAAATGCTATCACATTCTCTATGGGAGGTAATTGCTTATCATCATCCATGTTGGCATTGTTTTATATTTTAATAGGAGGATTGTCTGTGGCATGTATATTTTTATTGTCTTTTTTTTTCAAGTACTCCTGAAGGAAGTAACTAAGGCTACAAATGATTTGTGTTTCATTGAAAAATCAAGTTTTAGGCACCTTGCTTAGATTTTGTATAATGGGAACCAAACTAATGTCTATGAATTCACTAAGGATATGAACTTGAAAGTTTTCTAGTTGTTCATCTAGCTTGTTAATAACATCATGCACATTGATTATAGGAGGTGAAGCCATAGGAAATGAAGTATGCAAACTATGAGCCATGGAGGGTTTATTCTCAACACTATTAGAAAGAGAGTTAGAAAGCCCAAGATCCACGGTGAGTGAGATATCGTGGGATGAAATGAGCCTCAAACTACATCTTATAATAGTATTGCAAATAGGACACTAAGTTGTAAAGCTCATGCAAGTTTTACAACCCTAGTGTGCAAACCCTAGAATAGCAAAGGGACAATGCAATAACTTAGAATGAAAAGTAGTTTTCATATTCTAAGCAATGCAATTTAATGATTACACAATGCAATAAGCTGAAAGTGAAATGTCTTGATGCACTTTTGAACTTTTAACAATTTAAGCTAAATGAAACAATTTAAGCTAAATGTAATGAAATTGATGAAACAACAAATCAGGAAATTGTTCAGCTGAAAGGTAATAGCACCAAACATAAGCTAAAAAATGAGATCTTAATGTCCTAAAAATTCAGAGCAGGAGAGCTAATAGGGACTCATTTTCTAGTAAGGGTGAATGGGTCTTGGTTAGATGTTTCTAAGATTTTTCTATGGATTTGAGAGTGAATTTTGATGCTTTTTTAGACCTGATCAGGGACTTATTCACCGGTAAAGGTGAATGGGTCCTGGTTAGGTATTTTTAAACTATTTTTTGATGATTTGCAAGTTCTTAGTTATATCATTCAGTTCCATGTCTGAGACATCCAAAATATGTTCTTAAATTGATAAAAAAGTAATGAAAACAATTTTTTTTAAATCTAAAAAATTATAGGAATAAACTTCATCAAAAGTTCTACATTTTATTGGTTTACATCATTTTGAAATTCAAAACATAAAGACCACTTTTATGTGGTCGAAGTTCAAATTTTTTTGTTGTTGTTGGTCGATTCCTTTATAAAGTGTGACATAGGTTTGTGCTTTTACCCTCCTACGTACATACCCTGCGAGACATCCTAAGAATCCCCTAATTCTTTACCCACCCTCACAACAACCACAAAATCAACACAAACCTAAACTCATCCTTTATCCATCATCACACAAACCTCAAACTCAAACCAAACCTGAACTTATCCTTTACCCACCTATGCATAATGTTTTGCAACAATGAAATTATAATAGCGTTGCTCATACATATAACACTAGAAATAGGGTATGTGTAGGATCATGATGGGCCAACAAGTGGCGAAATGATGGGTATGTATAGGGTATGTGGCTAACGACTTTTTTTAAACCCAAAATTGATGAAACAAAAAGGGTTTTTAAAGGAGATTCTTAACTTTCCACCAATATAAATTATGCTTTACTTTGAATTTAATATTTAATAATTATTATTCATTTTCTATTTGAATTATGACTAAAGTCCTGATTGATAGGTTGATTGAAAAACATCTATATCTTTCAAATGGTATCACATTTTTTGAATCCGAAACATGCGCCACATTCTATGCTTTGCACACTATAGGATTAAAAAAAATGAATTTTATGAAGTTTTGACCAAGTTAAGGTGGTTAGACATATGAGTCTTTATATTTTTTAAAAATTGTAATAAAAATTTCATAATTATTTATTTGCTTGGAAAAAAATTACAAAAAAATGCATCACATTGGGACATGAGTCCTCTACTTATATCTAAAATATTATTAAAAAATATTGTCATTTTATTGTGGTTAGGGTGGTCAGACAGACACCTACTTCTTATTTTTTCCCTGAAATTTAAGTGCTACTGCACTGAAATTTCAAATTTTCACCAAATGGATTTTTTTTAAATAAACCTAGTAGTGTAGAAACTAAATTCAATTTTCTATTGATTCTATTCTTACATATTTTTGAAATAATATAGATAACTTATTCAAAATTTTATGTCGTTGTCTAACTCTGATTTTTCTAAATTTTATCACCACTTAAGGGCCTATTTCTTCTATGATGATCCTGCACATACCCAACAATCCACAACCAAGACAAAAACCTTCAACATCCCTCCCATTGCCTAATCCTATCTTGCCTAACCCCATCTTATCAGGTCCTCCTTGTTTGCCTCCATAAAGTTGAAAGAAGTATGATCTTGTTGAACAACTTAAGAATACTCCTACTAAGATATCATTATGGGACATTATTCAAGCTTCCCCTCATTATAACATGATTCAAAGTGCTTTACAACAAGTTCCTATCCCTTCTAATGCACAATCAAATGACATAGCAACCATGATTCAAGGAATGAATGCTAACATTGTTTTCCACCAAAGTGAACTCCCTCCTTTGGAAGTGCAAAAACAAAATGATGTTTTCATGATAATAGCTCAATATAATAGGACAGGAAGAAAGTGAACCCTTTTCGACAATGGATCTGCTCTTAATGTGTGTAGTGTGAAACTTTTGGATAGACTTGGCATGGATAAATAAAAAATTGAACCTGATTCCTTATCGATTCGAGGATTTGACAATGTAGGAAAAAAACTATTTGGTGTGATCACTTTGCCTATTACAACTGGAAAGGCCACATTAGAAATGCCAATCCATGTTATTCCTCATGATCTTTCATATATTCTTCTTTTAGGAATACCATGGATTCATGCAATGAAAGGGGTTCCTTCTACTCTTCATCGTATGATGAAATTTATGTCTACAACAACAGTGTACATACTCGAAGCTAACCCTGAACCAAATAGTTGTTTAAACATTAAGAAAGGAAAAGAGAATCCTTTAAAAAAATTGACAACAACACAAGTAGAACCCATGAAACATAAAGATAAATAAAAAAACATTGAGAAAGTCACAAAGCTATTAGAAGATGATTGGGGTTCCTTATATTTCACATCATTCATGGGAAAATACAAGATCTAAACAAATAACCTAAAAAGGAAAAAGAAAAGGCGGTAATTTCAACACAAAATTTGAAGAGAACCTTCGAAAGCATCCACCTCAACCACTTTAGAAAATAAAAAAAATTACACAAAAAAATTTGATGAACTTAATTACGAACAACCACCGACTCCAAAAGAAATAAAAAATATTTATGGAAAAGGTTCTGAAATGATGAAATTTCTTGGTATATAGTGGAAAAGGATGTAGTGCTAGAGAACAAGGTATCCATGTCCCTATTGAGCCTCACACGCAAGAAAAGACTAGTGGTCTTGGTTATTATCCCTTGAAACAAACAAACAAGCCTTCGCTTAATATCAACACTATTACAAAAGATTCCTCTAAGCCAACTTTAGCATTAGTGCATCTTGAATTGATAGACACTAGTGGTCTTGGTTTTTTACCTTTGAAATAAATGAAAGAAACAAACAAATCCTCGCTTAATATAACTATCATCACATAAAACACTAATGAGTTTGAATTTGATAGATTTTACACCCTCCTGTAAAGGAGAGTACAAAATCTCGCAATCCAAAGAGTCTTGTGTAAGTATGACATCTTGTACTAAGCAAGAGATATCTTTGTCACAAAAAGCAACATCTTCTACTTTTGATCAAGATAGTATCTTGTTGACTCCTCCAAGATAATTTGATATCTCTCCCTCCAATAACATGAAATAAATTTTACTACAAGACTTCATTTTGTGCATATCATAGAGTTCATGGTTATTATACTAATTAATGTAAGGCTTTGGGTAATGAAATTCAACATCTTAAGGAGTGTGGTGCTCTTCCTTGTATTGAAGCACCTTGTTCCTCTAATTGATACTAATTTTCATTCTATTATGTTTCTCATCAATCATTTCGGCTCACCCTTATCTTGCACTAAGTGGGGGCAAGGGACCTTAGGTAGCCTTGTCCTCGTATGTCACTTGTTATTGTCTCTTTTATCTAGTTGACCATCTTTCATGAATATATTAGATCAAGCTTGGGATGTGGACGACATGCCTTAAGTTGACTCGCATGTGACATTACATTGAAACTCATGTTTCACTATGCGATTTTCTTTATTCTTGTGATGCATCCTTTTCTTGGTGGTTTCATTAGGCTTGATATCCTCCGAGAACATGATATTTCTTTGACTTGTCCTCTCTTGGAGACATTAGGCACAATTTTCCCTAAGAAGAGACCTTACATGAGCTAAGAAAAATCACTTTGGACATACCTTAGACTATTTTTCATTTACAATAACTGTTATATGGCCACCTAGCATAACACACTTTTCTTGCCTATGGATCCATCTTGTTTGTTCATGAGTATCAAGCATACAAAGCTTTGATTTCCTCATGAAGCTCAAAGTTCATTGTTGTGTGGCACCTTATCAAAGTTATCACGAGGCATAACTTTGGTATGGTTAGTGTATGGGAGCCAACCTTAGGCGTGAATTTCCCATAGCCACTTGCTTTTGTGTGTGACTGCATACCAGCTGCATGTGTGTGTCTCACCTCTCTGCAGGCTCACCTAGTGGATGACCTGAGGTTCCACTAGCCTTTGTGAGTGTGCATTTGGTTTGCATAGTGGACATCGTGTTCCACTTGTAATCCACCCTTTGGATACTCACCCAATGGATAGCCTGAAGTTTCGTTGCCTCAAAGTGAGTGTGTATATTTGGAAAAATAGCTTAGATATGATCCACAATGTGTGAGACAAGTGATTGAAGCTTGATCCACCTATTTCTACTTGTTTTTGTTTTTCTTTCTTTTAGTTATTGACATTGCATATTTGTGTATCTTGTCTTACTGCTACATATCATATGCACATCTTGTGTGTGTCCCTTTGTGCTTATGTTGGTTTGATGTAGGATCTTGGATCCTGGGGGTTTGGTTACCTCCTTGATATTTGTCATCCTAGGCCATCCATGTCCATACATAGGGACCCCTCTTGAATCTCTACTTTAGTGTGAGTTTGAAGCAAGTTCCTCCTCTCACTAAAGTGGGGGCTAAATGTAATGATGGAAAAAGTATCCCTCTACATTTTCACACTTAATTTAGGAATAATTAATGATAAATTGAACCTAATGTGACCTTGATCTAGTGTTGTAATGTTTTTTACACATTCACATTAGATTTAGGGCCCTTTTAAGATAAATTGACCTAATTTTTCCTTAATATAATGTTGTAAAGTGTATTTATTTACATGTTCACATTGATTTTTGGGCCCTCTTGCATTTATGAACTTCATATCATCATTAATGGGCCCCTAAGACCCTATATTATGGGTGATCCCACAATAGTGGTTTACAATTTTTGGCCAAACTGGACACTGAAATTATTTTTTAAACTAAATGTTCACATTCGGGCACCTATAGCGGCTAAACCGTGAAGAATTTGAAGATGATGAAAACTAGAGTCTCATCAAATTTTGTCTGTAGATTCTAAAAATATTTTTTTCAAAATTTTTGGAATCAGATTCCACTTCTTTTTCCATCTCCCACAAAACTGGTTTTTTTCAAAAAACAACATTTTTAAAAAGTGACGCACACCGTATAATGCATAACTTTTTTTCCATGAAGGATAAATTCTAATTTTTTGAATTTAGATTTGTAACTCTAATATCTAGTGCTTCCACTTGGTTAGATATTTTTTTATTGAATACTTTTTTCTTTAATCAAGTTTCAAAGTCAAACCAATTACAATTCAGACATAGCAAGTATAACACATAACTTTTTTGTATATATCAAAATTCAATTTTGTTTTTCTATTGGATCAAGGACTTCAATATCTGGTGCACTCATATTTTTCAATTTTTTTTGATAATCTGCTATTTTTCCACATGTATAGAATAGAGACCTTCATTTTCATGAAAACCTATGTTTAATAAAACTAAAAAAACAAATACATATAAAACCAAAACATATTAAAATTATATTCGTTGGATAGCTCGTTCTAAGGACTACCTGATTCCAATTGGGTTTGTGAATATTCCTCCATTTTCATCCTCAAACAGAGTCTGAAGTGCCAAAATTCAAGTTTTTTCTGTCTCGGGGGATGAGGAATAGGGGTTCGAACGAACCCCTATGGGTTTGAGTGAACCCCTAGGGGTTCGTTCAAACCAGGGTTCATTCGAACCCCCCTTCTATAAGGGGTTTTGATGGCTTTTTTGGTGGGAAAGTATTAAGACTGGGTTCGGTGGAACCTGGGTTCTATCGAACCCCTAATTGGTTCGGTTGAACCAATAGGTTCGTACAAACCCCTAAAATCAAGTTTTTTTCCATGCATTAATTTTTTGTGAGTTTTCCTTCCTCACTTCAATTGTAAACCACTATTGTGGCTTCACCCTTATACATCTTGAGGCTTATTTCAACCAAAATTCTGACAAGATCAACAAATATACTTAATTTTCCAACTCCTCGACATTTCCTCCACCTGAAAAGGCTTGGTAGGACCCATACACCACCTTGGGCACAAGAGTCTCATCTAGATGGGACCTATATGCCACAAGTGGTGTATGAGTCCCATTTGGCCCCTTTTTAGGGTTTTGAGGGGGAAATTTGGGTTTTAAGTTCAAATTTCATGAATGTCGACCTCTAAGATCTAATAAACAGTAAGTTGGATGGATTGCCTATATAAACAAGGTCTGAAATCATTATTTCACTAAGCCTTCATGATATCAACCTAAGCTATCAAGAGTTAAGCATTCCAAGACTTCACAAGAGTATCAAGAGAGTTTACAAGAGCATTTCTAAGGCATTCTAGGGCAGAATTCTTCACCATTTTTTGTAGCAATTCAAGATCCATCATCATGTCAAGATCATAATGCATCAAACATGTTATTGAGCTAGTGTTGTGATGTAGCATTGAAGATCCATTTACAAGCATTGTTCCATATCCAAATCAAGATCAAGATCTACATTCTACATGGCAACTTCATGTTAGATTGTTGATTCACATATAAAGACACCATTCAAGGTACCATTGTTCATGTTTCATATTCATATTTCATTGTTTCATCACAAGGTTTAATTACCTAAACAAGGTTTGACCAAGGCAAACCCCTATTTACTAACAAATCAACAAGTTTTTCTCTCTCTACATGTGTAATTGTAGATCTAGGTGTCTTGGGGCTTGAAGATCCTTTGAAGACTAGGTTACAAGGTTGAAGAAAGTCATCAAGTTTTCACAAGGTTGTCATCTTCATGGAAAGTCACCTATAGGGGTAAACCCACAAAAGTGGTTTACAATTCTAGTGAGGAAGAAAAAGTTGCAAAAAATAAACCCATAAAAAAAATGGTTTTTGGGGGTTTGAACGAACTTTTTGTTTGAGTGAACCCAAAGGGGGTTCGTTAGAACCCTTGTTTGAGCGAACCAATTAAATGCAGGGTCCTATCATTCTCGTGAAAAAATAAAAAAAAATGTTTGTGGAAAGGGGGTTCACTCGAACCCCCCTTTTCCCACCTTCTCACCCTCTGGCACCAAAAAAATATAGAATTTTTCCCTTCGAAGCTCGGGTTGAGGATGAAAATGGAGGAGACTTCACAGACCCAACTGGATGATGGTAGTCCTCAAAATGAGCTATCCAACGAATATAATTTTAATATGTTTTGGTTTTATTATGTATTTTTTTTTTAGTTTTATTAAACATAGGTTTTTCACGAAAATGAAGCTCTCTATTCTGCACATGTGGAAAAATAGCAGATTATAAAAAAAAATGAAAAATATGAGTGCACCAGATATTAAATTCCTTGATCCAACAAAAAAAATTGAATTTCGATACATACAAAAAAAGTTATGTTGTATACGGTCCACCTATGTCTGAATTGTAATTGGTTTGACTTCAAAACTTGATTAAGGAAAAATATTCAATAAAACACTATGAAACCAATTGGAAGCACTAGATATTGTAGTTACAAATCTAAATTTGAAAAAAAAAGAATTTTATCCTTCATGGAAAAAAAGTTATGTTGTATATAGTGAGTGTCACTCTTTAAAAATGGTGTTTACTGAAAAAAACTAGTTTTCAAAGGAGATGGAAAAAGAAGTGCAATCTAATTCCAATTTTTTTGAAAAAAATGTATTTAGAATCTACAGACAAAATGCGACAAATCACTAGTTTGCATCATCTTCAAATTCCTCACGACTTAGTTGCTATAGGTGCTCAAAAGTGAAGATTTAGTTAGAAAAAATATTTTAGTGTCCAGTTTGGCCAAAAATTGTAAACTAGTATTGTGGGATCACCCATAGGTTGCAAATCAGAGTTTTAAATCTAGAAATGAAGTGTGGAAGAAAGAGCAGAGATATGAGAGAAGATTTAGGTCTTAACCCTCTGAAAAAGTATAGTGGGACTGATACACCACTTGTGGCATATGAGTCCCAGTACAACACATGTTCCAAATTTCAATGTATTCAGATCAACCACTGTGAGATTCTAGTTTTGGCACAAAAACCCTATTCTGGGACTAAATTGCCCAAAATGGCATATGAGTCCCAGTGGGAATCAAACAACAATATTTCAAGTTTGTGGAGCTTGTTTTGACCTCATCATTCTTCCAAGTGCACCTCTATTCATTCTAAGTTTGTTATTCTACATTTTAGTTTCATTTCCTAGGTCATTTAGTTAGGTTTTGCATGGTGCTTTGCATGTTGCATTTATTCCTTGAAGTTCCCAGCCCTAGCTTGGTGTTGAACCCTCTTTTAGTCCTTAATCACACCCTAGGATACCTTACTGCAATATATCTTTCCCCCTTGCTACCTTTAGATTGAGCTCTCTAAGGTTTCCTTGAATGAAACAATAATGAAATAGGACCCTATCCTTATGCTCCATCTCCTCAAAGGTGAGGCACCCTATTTTCGTTCTTACAAAAATGACAGTTGGATGCATTACAATGCATATCCTATACATGGGTCCAACATTAGATACAGGAAGGGAACGTCCTTCTTCCTCTTCCATATGAATTTGTAGGGATTCATCCCATTTCTCTCTTCCTGCATATAAAAATATATTGCATATGGCCTTGGATTGGGATTAGCCTTAGAAGGTGTTGTTTAAGAACACCATTCATCTTGTTGTCCCTAAGGAGGCCAAATCTTGGAATTCACTTCCTTTCTATGACTTGTTAATAGGAAAATCTCTAGCTATTCCTGTAGGGTCCAATGCCTTTAGAAGTATATGGAAAACTTGGGAAATGATAAAAATCTATATTAATAATGTTTGTATTGTGGATTGTAACAAGAATTTGTATACTAACAGATCCATATGGTGGAACCTCGAACATAAAAGAAAACCCTTAGTCTTGTTACAAGGCCGCTCTACTAAAAGTTGGGCTTCAAAAGGTTTAAAGTGTTTTAATGACAATGTCTCAAAGATGTACCTAAGAACTTGGGCTACCTTGAGTGGGAAGTATTATCTCCCTCCTAATTGGAGAACATACTCTACTCTTAGGGAGGCTTGTAAGGTTCTTCAGTTGCCCACTGGGTGTATCCATGATAGTGATAATTTAAACATGTTTAAATGGAAGGATGGCATTGTTATTCAAAAAATTAACACTAAGACTATTTATAGAACTTTGTGTATGAATAATTCTATTTATGAATACATTAATAAGTCATGGAACTTGTCTCTTAAATTCAATTACAAAATATGTTTAATCAACTTTGGTCTAACTCTCTTGCACCCAATAAAGCTTTTTTTAAGTGGCTTCTTATTCTTCAAAAGTTTCCTTTTAGATTTTAACATATCGATATAGAAATGTGTAATATATACAGACAACTTGACTCAATAAAACACTTTTTTTTTACTGTTATTTTGCTAAAAAGGTTTGGAATTTATTTTGTTTCGATTTAAAGGGTTGGGGGAAAAATATTATTTGTGGGACTGTAAGTTGAATAAGGAAGAAAACCTATTTTGGTTAATATTTACTAATTTTTTTTTATGGTCAATATGGATTTTAAGGAACGAGGAAAAACATTAGGGAACAAGGAGGTCACTTACAAAGTCTTGTAAAAGACTCATGGTTTACAATGTTTCATTACAGGTCACTTTAACAAGAAGAATCGTGAAACAAAAAGTAGAGCAAAATTCCACTTTAACAATGATGAAGATCATACCTTTGAGGTAGTTACATCCATTGATTTGATTGTTGAGATTGATCCACCTATTGGATGGATGGAATGGGACTAGGACAACAAAAGTATATAGTGGTTATATATATGTATATTTTTTTGAACCTCCAACAACAATTAACATGTAAATATGTATGGTTAGCGACTTAAGATAAAAACATAGACGGTTATTTTTGAACTTCAGTTATCTTATTCAAATAGAATTTAAGACCTTGCATGGTCTGTCTATATTTGTTGTAGCCACATGCACTGATATAAAGTCTCAATGATTGTAATCTCAATATATATGAAATATCTTTAATAAATAATAAAAAAGACACATCAAATCATATATCTATATTTTTATTTATAAATCACATCTATTAAATTTTACTTTAAAATATTATTAAAAATTTAATATCGATATTTACGCCGAAGGCGTATCCTATTTGAGAATGCCAAGCTAATTACTGAAATCAATGATCAAGAGATAATTAGAAGCAATGCAATACGGTTAACTCAATCTCAACCCTTCAGTGATTGTCGGGGTAATTAATAAATACATTGCGTGACTTTTCCGAGTGTTGCTTACACGAAGGATTCGGTAGATCTCCTCGTGGGAATCGGAAAACAGTTGTATGGCAAGCTAATTTTTTTAATGGTAGGTCTTGTATCGCCCATATTAAGATAAGATATTAACTAACAAATAATAAACTGCCGTAGGAAAAGACAAATAGTAAACTGCCGTAGGAAAAGCTCTGTCAGTTTCTACAAAACCACACTCTGCGCAACATACAATGGAAGATCTCGTGGGAACTTTCCTGAGTATCTGGGTAATTTTGACATAAAGACACAAATATTTCAATAATTCCTGGTGCATGAATATGCCTAGTAGGATCTGTCTTCTACAAAACTACATGTAGTATCTCTACCAAAATGTCCTCAGAGCTCACCATCCTTTTGTAACTATGAGATCAACTTCAACCCCGTGGACTCGTTAGGAATGCCAAAATGGTTTCTTATGAAATTGGAAGTCATTGTGAAGTAACTAATTTTCATAAATTCTGTTTTTTATCTGTGCTTGGTTATGTATGATCAAATATTTCACCAAAAGTATTGTTAGTAGCATAAAGTGCTAAAAAAAAATTCAAATAACAGAATATCAGTAGTAAAAATACAAGAAAATGGTTTTCTCTACAGAACAGTTCATCTTCTTGTAAATTTTTACGAGAGAGGATGGTGAAGGAATTGATGTATTGGACGCAGTGGAGATAGGGGCTTTTGAGGAGAGGGGTTTCTGGTTTTTGAAAGGTTAAGTTTTGGTGAGCTTTTGGGTTTTTTTTCTTAATTTCAAAGAATTCTATAATATTTTCAAGGAGTATTCTTTTAAAATAATTTGAGAGAAGTGTATAATTATTAGTGTCTTTTTAGCCTTGTACAAAATAAAGTTCAGTTATTCCAAATTAGTGGTTGCTTTTTTTTCTTTCTTGAATATGTGGGTTCATTTCTTATTCTGTTAAAGTTTTTGCATAATTACATAAATTAAAAAAACTAATATTTTAAAGAAAGTCGTGGAAAGTTTTCCAGGTCTGCATCAATACTGATGTGTTTTCAAAGCTAGATAGTTAAGATTGTTAAACAATTCACAGGTTCAACTCCTTTCCCTTCATTTTTTTTAACTAAAGCAAAAGGACTTTTTAAGGAGGCATGTTTTTTAAATAGAAAGGACTTCTAAAAAAGTTGAGTATGTAGTAAAGTCTTCAAGCTTACATTAGTTACATATAGGAAAAAAAAATCAATAAATCTATACAAGAGAAGTGGTGCATATATAATTTGAAACAATAACAAAATAAATAGACAATAAAAACTATATGCAATATTTTTATTTGGGAAAACTCTTTCACATAAAAAATCAAGATACAATAATGAATTTCTCTTACTTCCTTAAGTATGTTCAAATACAAATAAGCACATTGATGTTATCATGGACAAAGGATAAAATGAAGGATTATCCAACCATGTATTGAAATGAAAAAAAACACAATTCTATAGTAGAACTCCATGAAACAACAAAATAATAATATAATTCTTATTCATTCATAGTCACAAATAAGTTACACTCTATCACAATGGGCTTCTAACATGCTAATTCTCAATCATTTGATTATAAATGGATGAGTTATAAAATTCAAATGATATTAAACTACAATGCTCAAACTTGACTTCTCACTTGAATTTCTCACTTTAATCATTTTAAATGATTGTAAGTGATGTTTATTTAGTAGCTCCCAGCCTTATGATAATATGAATCTTGATGTGGATCATGTCATAAGCTCTATGGAGTTCATTATCTTATAATGTGTTATTTTATTGCCACAAGCTATGAACAACAAAATTATTTATTATGTTGCTTGTTCTTGTTCTACAAGGTTTTGAGGCCCTTTCAAAACCCTCTTTCAATTCACAGCTCTAGTTAAAAGTACTTATCTAATAAAAAATGGCATATGTTTTTTTTGTGATTAAAATATCCTAAAAATAGAATCTAGCATTGATGGACTAGTGTAGAATGTACATGTTCCCCACCATGAGGTAGATTGTGCAAGTGTGGTGAAATGTGGTGGGATCTACAATGATTGATTGATGGTTGGAAATGCAAATGAAAACTTGCAAACAAAACAAATAAGTGGAAGAAAATATTTTGGGTGATGTAAGTGTACACACCAAAAATTTCTACCTAACCCTAATCATCATCATATCATCATTAATTGCACTCGTTTATCATTTATCACCTAATTAATCAATAATCATTTAATAATTTCCTTCTCTACATACCCCTCTCCTTCTCTATCTCTATCTTCATCTCTATGTCTATCTCCCTACCCCGCTTTCTTGCTCTTCCACATCTCTTCGGCGTACCCATTGCACAAAGGTGCCATTGCTAGTTTTATTCATCTCTCATACTACCTACTAAATTTTTAATTCTTTATTTTGTATTCAAGTCTAAGTATTTGATTTTATATTTTCGAGGAGGCCACCTTAATTCAATGGATTCATACATAGGAAGCCGCCTTAATTGACTTCCCCTACTGAGTGGCTATCATAGACTTAAATAATAAATATTCCTTTCTTGTCATAACTTTAAAGGGCGAGGAATATTTTGTCAGTAGTGATTGACAATAATGCACAATTGACCAATCATAGAACTGCCATCAATTTTTGTGCTCATAATTCAGCGAGTGGCTGAAATTAATGGGTTGGTAGCCGATTTGATAGACTATCAGAGCAGTTCATCATGTTGAAATTACGGATTAGCAGAAGTAAATCCATTTAAGAGGAATTAGATTGATTTCAATTTCAAGTCTATGCGAGGGATCAGATCGACTAGTGAGAATGGAGATTTTCTTCCTTGTGATTTCATGCCTGCTGCTTTTTACAAATCATCAGCAGCTCTACTGTTCGGCGGTGGCAGCGCAGAAATTGGGTGAGTGCATTATTTCAGACTTCCGTTTCAAATCTCTGTGTTTTATGAGAGAATGCACATAAAAATTTCAATGGTTTATGTTTGGTATATTACATTAATGGGGACGTTTTGTGGTTGATGTTTGCAGAATACCCATTTCCGTTTATGACAGTAGATGCTGAAAAGGCAGCTGCAAGAACATATGATTACATTGTGGTTGGAGGAGGTACAGCAGGGTGTCCTCTGGCAGCAACACTGTCTCAGCACTATTCTGTTTTGTTATTGGAAAGGGGAGATTCCCCCTATGGAAATCCAGACACTGAAGACATTAAAGGCCTTTTCAAGGTTTTTGGGGATCCCAGCGAATTCCCTTACGTCATTGAGGGATTTGTCTCAGAAGATGGAGTGCAGTTGGCAAGGGCAAGAGTTCTGGGCGGTGGAACAGCCATTAATGCTGGTTTCTACAGCAGGGCAAGCCCAGAATTCATTCGAGAGATGGAATGGGATGAGAAACTTGTAAATGAGTCGTATGAGTGGGTGGAGAAGTTGAATGTCTTCAAACCAGACAAGCTTTTTCGTTGGAATTCTGCTGTGAAGGATGCGCTTTTGGAAGCTGGAGTGCTTCCTTATAATGGGTATACTCTGGATCATTTGGAGGGCACCAAGATTAGTGGTTCAACCATTGACAACAATGGAAGGAGACGCACAGCTGCAGATCTTCTGCAATATGCAAATCCAGATAGCATTGTGGTTCTTCTGAATGCTACAGCCACCAGAGTCCTCTTCGATTCCTCATCAGGTACGCTTCATTTTCACTTTTATGGTTTCCTTGTTTCGGTGTTGTCCTGAACTCTGCTTTCCCTAAAAATCCTTATACATTTGTAGAGGATTACAAACAAAAAGTCCCTCAATATTTGTCTACTTTATGCTACGTGTCTAGACAAACTGTAGACTAATTTTTTAAATAATAAAAAATACATTTATTTTGATTTATAATTATTGATTATATTTTTCAAATTTATTTTTAATTATTTTATTATTTAATAAATATTTTATTTATTTAAGAATTATTTTTTATTTATTATTAGAATCATTAAAATTAAATTATTTTACTTGTACACTATATAATTTCAAGAATTATTTTAGGAAAAAAATATTTTATTTTATTTAGATTGTTTAATTTTCAGAATTATTTGTATTTACCTAAAGAATTAGTTTATTTTTTTTGTTTACTTGTTTTAATACCAATTTGATTGAACACAAGTTAAAATAAATAGTGTTTATGTATTTTCTCAAATAAAATAAATATTAAGCAAATAAAATGGTTGGAAGTTTGTTACTATTAATATTATATTTATATTAAATATAAATTATTTAATATATAAAAGACCGTATGATGCTATTGTAGAATATCTCTCTTAAATAACTAATGTAGCTTTAATTTTTAATTTTATGTTGGTTGTGTTTTAATTTTATAGCTCCTCTTAGATTAGTTTAGATAGATATTTGAATTGTCAGGATATGTTTGCTTTCATAAAGTTTCTATATATAATGAATTCATTATTTTAATTTTCTATATAAAATTATTTTTAATATCAATCTAAACTAATTAATAGATTCATGAACAAGTAAATATATAATTTGATAGATGAAAAGACATAAACACTATTTATTTGTTGATAGTAAAAAATAATATGATAAACGAAAATCATTACAAAATAGTTAAATAATTCAAATGCAACAATTAGTAAGTGAATAGAAATGGGGAAAAAAGATGTTGAAAATGACCACTTTATTTTAAATTAGCTATAGCTAAACTTGGATGAGTAATTTGAGATGTGTATACTATAATTTTAGAGATAAGAAAAAGAATTGTAGTATTCTAAATGTAGTTTTTAAATGACTAAATATTTTTTTAAATACTTAAGATTAATAGGGTGAAATGATGGCAATATATAAAAGTGTTCTTATTTTTATCACTAAAATATAACATATTTTCTTCACTAAAATATAACATATTTTCTTTTGTCGTATGATTTTTTGAAGTGGATAGATCATGAAAATTACTTAATTGAGTATGTCTATCATATAATTTACACAATAATTGAAAATTTAAACTTTTTCTTTGAATATGTATAAAATGAAACATAGAATATATATATATAAAATTTGGATAAGTGGATCAAAAGTTATAAAAAAATATTAATACATATATTGGAGGAAGATGAAGACAATCTTTAAAAAAAAACTCTATGGCTAGAAAGCTAAGAAGTAGATCTTCACTTTGGTGGTAGTTTCATAATTTTTTATTGCTAGACATGTAAAACCTAGTGAGGTTAAAATTTGAATCCAAGTTGTTTTATGTTTAAAACACGAATTTAAGAGGCACAAAGGATTCCCAACCATTAGAATTAGAAATCCAAGCCTAAATGGGCATAGATAATAAACAAATTAAATTCAAGGCATTAACAATCTTACACATTAAAACACATGCTATTTTTCATAAAAAATATGTTTTTTTGAAATTATTAAGGTTGGCCACTAATTTGTTCGCCATTTCCATGTATTTTCCCTTTCATTTACTTATTAAATAATATTATTTTTGGCTCCTTTTTACTTCTTTTTTTAATAAGGCACCACTAACATTATATTTATCATTAAATTACATCATTAAAATTGTGTTCATGATTAAATATTAATTGTTTGACATGTAAATAGCATTAAAATTTAGGTTAATAGTTTTCTATGTGCATGGTCATGACATGGGAATCCTTTCTACCACTATAGAATACCTCTTGATGTAATTATATACTTATATGCTACATTTATAAGTTTAATTTTAATAGTTTTAGTTTTTCTATAATATCCATTAATTATTTTTGGTTTCTATATACATGATTATAACATGATGCTTTATGTCCTATTGTCATTAAAGACTCATCTTTATATAATTATCAATAGTAAATTATTTATATGTTTCACTTACTATTTTTTGTCTTGATCTTGTTTCCATATGTCTTATCAAAATGATTTTCTAGAACATGATAATATTATTAGGTAAATCAATTTGATTCTTTATCTAATAACTACATTATTTGTGATGACAAATTTTCTTTGAATATAAGTATGCATAGTATCATTATGGAAAGTTTCATTTTCTCATTCTAGATATATCAAACATATTTTATTTAGTTAAAAATATATATGATTAGAATAACTATTCTCTTTGCATATAGTCTTTCCAATATAGTTATAAATTTTGTATTTATTTATAATAGATTTTCTTATTTATCCTTAAACTCTTCTTAAAAATTAAATAAAATATATATTATTATGATAATATTCTAATTTACATTAGAATTCTAATATTGGCTATGAAACTTTGTTGTAGGAATTTTGAAGGCTAGTGGTGTTTAGTTGATGAGTAGTGTTGATGACCTCTTTTATCAAGTATTTATCAATCAATTGTCACATTGGAGTGAAGTAATTTTGTCAGCAGGAAGTATAGGTAGCCCCCAACTTCTCTTATTAAGTGGAATTGGCCCCTTAGAACATCTTAATGAATTTAATATTCCTGTAATATTAGATCTAAAATCAGTAGGGAAAAGGATTCAAGATTCACCACTTACATCAGTCATTCTAGAATGCCCTAAACCCCTTGAATTTGAACAAGCACAAATAGTGGGAATAATAGATAATTCCCAAGTCTACATTGAAGCTATTAGCTTTTTTCAACAACAAAATGCCAAAGACTATAAATACATAGGAGGTTTTTTTAGCAAGGTGGCTTTTCCATTATCAAGGGGTGAGCTTTAGCTTAGTAGTAAAAATCCTCAAGATAACCCCTTTGTAAGATATAACTACTTTTCTCATCCTTTTGATGTACAAAAGTGTATTCTTGCTGTTAAGGTATTGTCAAATCTTACCATGTCAACTTCTATTCAATAATTCACATTTAGTGGTAGTGGAAACTCCAAAGTACTTCAATTCATAGGGTCAAAATTGCCACAAAATGAACTAGAAGATAATTCCTTGGAAAACTATTGCAAAGATACAGTAACGACAGTTTGGCATTACCATGGAGGGTGTGAAGTTAATTATGTGGTTGACAAAACGTTTCACATGAAAGGTGTTGATAGCCTAAGGGTCGTGGATAGTTCAATTTTCAAGGATAGCCCAAGGACCAATCCACAAGCCACTACCATGATGCTTGGAAGGTATAATTTTGTTATTATTATTTTTCTATTTTTTATATAATAAATGATAATATTAATGACACATTTTTAATGTAATATATACAGGTATACAGGAGTTCATATCCTTCAAGAGTGGATGAACATTTGTGAATATTAGAACACTTTCAAATCTTGCTAAAATAAAATATTATAGGATTATATTATTTAATTTTTATGATCTTCAAATGGAATGATATCATTTATATTAATTATTGTCATATAATGAATATTGGGTTATTCCTTAATGTCTATATTAATTTATAAAATTACCAAATAAAGGAAAATGAGGAAACACTTTGATGACAATGTTTAGGCCAATATACACATATTAAATTCCTTTAATGAAATGGAAAGAAAATTAATACAATTTATAACCTTGAATATATATTCTAGAGGGGGCGGGGGTCCTAGCTCGGTTGGCTAAGTCTTTCCTGTTGTAGGAGGTTGGTCACGAGTTCTAGTTTCCCCCGTCCTGTGGTACCGGAGGGTGTGTCGCGCCAGCACCCCTGGTCACATTAAAAAGTTTACCAGGCACGCTGCAGTTTATAGGGGGCCATGCTATACAAACCCGAATTCTGTAGCCTAAAAATAAATAAATAAATAAATATATATTCTAGAGAAATCTTACACTCCTAGATTTGATTTAAAATGATAGAAGAAAACCATTACTTGTCTTATGGGTAATGAAGGTGTAAATATTTGAAAGATAAATACTTTCCTTAATATTGTTTAATTAATCATAATTTTAAAACACAATATTTAGTAATGCTTCCTTATATTATAAACTAGTTCTTAATACCTTAATTAAATAATGATAATATTAAAATAAAAAAATAATATTAATATTTCTAATCAATAATACTTTAAAATACACATCAAATAATGAAAATGTTTATTATTATTGTACATCAAGAGGTTATGAATTGTAATACCTATATATTTTTGTAACTTTCTCATGTAATGTTATTTTTGTGTCAAACATTTATGTAATTTTTGATTTATTTTGTATTTCTACATGGTTTCTTCTATGCATATTTAAGATATATAGAGACATATACATTATATTATATTTAAGATTTATCTTGCATAATTATTTTAGTTTCACTATTTTTGTTTGATTGATATATTTTTTATTATTTAAGTAGAAAAATAGGGTTTTGAACCCTTAACACAAAAGGTCCCTAGGGCATATAAAAAACCACTTAAAAAAACACATAGAAAATATATTTCACATTGGCCACAAGCCAAAAACATCACTATAACAACATAGTGAAAGAAGAGTTCAAATTTTAAAATAAATTAAATAGAAACTAAAAGAGAAAAAAACTAATTAAAAATTTGATCCCAATCCTCCTTGAGGAATTTGGAAATTCCCCTATTACAAGTACTATTGCTAGATCCCTTCTTACTCTTATGAATTTTAAAATCTTTATCCAGTAAGGAACATATGGCAGCCAACAAGTGATGCATAGCATTCAAGGTGAAGCGATAGATTACTCTAAATTTCCCTTCGAGCTCATCAAATCTAGTCTTTAGGGTAGCAACATCCACAACAATTTTAATGCACTTTGGGCAAGTATCTTGGCTAGGTTACACAATAGTAGTATTGGTGGTGTCTAAATCCTCTAAATCCAAAAGTATTGCATTCAACTCAAGGAACAAGATCAGGCACTCATTTTCAACTTACACCTCCTCCCCATCATCCTTGTTATTTTCTTAATTATCCTCCCTATCCATCAAGTCACTAGATATTTTATCAATACTAGAATTAGGGGTCATGTGGCTAGAAAACTTTTTAGACCATCTAATATTCAAATTTGGGCTCTCTATCTCTTTCACAATTTCTAGCACAATTTTAGTCTCTTCCATGTTAGTAAAGTTATTTTTATCATCCTCCTTCTTGCCAAACCTATATTGACTTCCTTGACAAAATATTACACAAAGGTTCTATTTTTCTTTTTCTTGTAGAGTTTTTGGTTGTTATGTGACCTTGCTTACCCAAAGAAGGATTCTATAAGGGGCTATTCTTCATATCACACAAGCTCACTATATCTAACTTCTAGATAGAAGAGTGGGGGATTTAAATGATATGTTAGTTGTGTTAACTATGTAATTTTTCTTTATTTATCCACTAAATGATTAAGTAATGTATCACATGCATCATTATAATGGTAAAGTCATAATTGAATGCTATGATTGAAATGTGGATTATATATTTTGACTGGTAGATTTTATTATATTTTCACTATTGTTATGTATCAACTAGGAAGTATAATCTTTGACTTAAGTGTGGAGGAAAAGGTAAAATCCTAATGGTTGTTAAGTGAAGATAGTATACATGGTTCTTTTTATATTGTAATCCTATCCTATTTAGTGTAGAGTAACAATACATATGATGTTAAAACCCATAAAGCCAATATCCACATTGATTATTATTCTATATCCCCTTATGTTAAATGTATACAAATATTTTCTCTTGGGTAATATTAATCAAAACCACTCTATTAATGAAATTTTATTGATTTTGTTAAAATGGACAAATAATTGTATCAAAAAATTAAAGGCTATTTAAGAGATATTTTATTTTAAAGTAAAAAATATCTATTTTGGAGTATCCAAATTTGGATTTCATATTTTTATGTTACCTAATATTGTAAACATAAATATTTCTTTCATTATTTATCATTATTCAAAAATAAATCATGAAAGTGAGAGTGATTGATTGAGAGAGTGAGTGGGAGTAAGAGAGAGAGGGGGTGAGAGAGATATATGATTTATAAAATCCAAGCAGTCATTAGAGAGGAAGGATTAATTAAAAAATACTAGATTGCAAAACCAATTTCATTGAGAATAGATAAAATTCAATTGTATTTTATTTTAAATTATTTCATTTTATAAATTTTGTATGGAAACCTTTGTAAATTTTATATGATTGAGTAGTTGGATTATTGGGTGACAAGAGGGTACATTTCAAATATCAAGATTTTACGCATTGAAATTTTGAGAAAAATTAAAGGATTCATCAATGGAAGAACCTAGATGATCAAAATATATAGACAACCTTAAACTATTGATTCTAAAATTTAAAATTTAAATTGAAATTATTTTATGGAAACTTGAAATTTTCCATAGAATTAATGTGTTATTACCTTGGAATGCATTCTAAAATTTACTTTTCTTCCTTTTAAGGTATAATTTCATAAGTTAGCGGTCTTATAATGTATGATACAAATATTTAGGAGGTTAGGGCTTGGAGTGTATGGTTTTGCATATAAAATTCATAATGATTGGACTAGGTTGGGTTGTATATTAATGAGAAATAAAATATTAAGTTATGTGCATTATGTGATGAGCTTGTAATATGTTATACTTTATGACAATAATTAATAAAAGAAAGGTGTACATTATATAATGCAAGGGAAAGGTTTTATTGTATAAAAAATAATTAATCATATGATTCAAACTTAACAATACAATAACAAAAATGAAACTTGAAATAGGGTGTATTGTATTGGATAAACATGACCATTATAACACTTACCAAATTTGAGACCATAGGTCTAATTGATCTTAGCTTTATTTTGGTGAATAGAGGGAATTTCACTCCTCATCATCAAATTGCCTCATATTCCTTATTGTTGTTGAAATAATGTTGTTTATCATGTGTATTAGGAAAAAATTGTTAAAATTATTTTATATGTGGTCAATCTTGTATGCCATGTCTATGTATAATAACTATTAAGGTAATTTCCTAGCTTAGAGGGGTATGATTTTGAGTCCCAAATGGTTGGGTGATGTTAATAATCATTATGAATTTAGAACCATGGTGGAGTATTATAGAGTTTTTGTGAGGATATTGTAGCTCTTGATGGTTTCATATTATGTCAACTTGTCATATTTGGAGAAGATGTAGTCTATTAGGGGTGATGGACCTAGCTCGATTGGCTAAAGCATCCTGTTGAAGGAAAGAGTTCACGAGGTCTAGTCTCCCCACTATCTTTGTGGTACCAAAGGGTGTGTCACACCAACATCACTAGTCATGTGTGAATTTTTTTACCAGGCGTACTATTGTTTACAAGGGGACGGATACCTGATTGATTCCTGCAGTCTAAAAAGAAAAAAAAAGATGTAGTCTATTAGAAAAATTATAACTTATGGTTATTAGTGGATATATTGTGAAAGATTAGAAAAATTTAAAGGGTATTTTATTTCCATTTTTGTGTTGGTGTCATCCATCTATTTTTGGTATGTGATCTCCACTTTGTAATCTCATACATTATGATTGAATCAAATTGAAATTGAACCTTATTTTTTGTGAAATTATCATTATTTAAAAATTGTCATAGATGGGATTGGGAATGGAAAGTTATGTTTAATAAATTATATACCTTTAATCATATGTTGTGAAAGTGGGAAATTTAATATTAATATAGATGTGATCTAAATTGTAAAATATGGTAAGTCATACTTTAATCAAATATTCTCTTATCACATTTTGGGTAATGAATTCTTACATTTGTGAAACAAAGAAAAATAGGGTCACCACAATGAAAAAGTGAAAAAGATGGTGTTGTTGGGAATGTTATGAAAAGGCGGTTCACAATCAAGACTTATTTTCTTAATTTCATTCAAGGAAATGAGATCCAAACAATGAAATGACTAACAACCACAAGGTGAGTCAAATCAAGGTATGAATCATAAAATTTCCTATCTATGCAAGGATGGGGGTATGAACTGAATTGCACTTTGGGGAGAAATATAAAAAACTATAAAAAAACTCTAAAATGCAAGGTATAAAATGCAAATAAAGAATAGTAATCAAATCTAACAAAAATATAAATCAAAAGGAAGATATGGAAAGGGGAAAAAATGTGCACCTTTCACCAAAAGTCACCTTTTAAAGCTCACCGAGGACTCATTTGTCCTATGGAAAATGGGTCTTGGCTAGGGTTTTTGAAAAATGCTTTCTGGGCTCTCTTCTACTCAGTCTAAACTCCTAGATTCTAGGTGTTCACTATCAAATAGCTGAAAATAAATTATATAGAGGGTTTTCCATGATTTGAAAATTTTTCTTACAAGTTTGACAACTTTGAAACTTTCTTCAATTTTTCTCTTCAAAGGATCTTCAACCTAAAATTTGCAATCACACATCAAAGAGATAAAAATGTTATTCATTAGGTGAATGGGAGTTTTCCTTGGTCAAAACCTGTTTTGGTAATTAAATCTTGAAATGAAATGAAACATGAAAGAAGGAATGATGAATGAACAACACTATGCAACAACTCACCAAACCTTATTTGAAACCTTGGATAACAAATCTACAAAGTAGCATGAAGTGGTCTCAATGAGTGTAGATCTTGATCATGAAACTTTTCTTAAAACAATGAATTTGATATACTTGAATAGATCTTGAACACTACATAACCATATTAGCTCAAACAACATGCATGATGCAATACATCTCTGATATGACAATGGAATCTTGATTGTTGCAATAATCTTTAATAAATATTCCCTTGAATTCCTTAGAAATGCTCTTGAATTACTCTATTAATGCTCATTTGAATGCTCTTATAATAACTTCAATTTGCTAGGATTTCTTGAATGTCTTAGGATGAAACATAGTAAAAATAACCTCTTATTTATGTATACCTTACGATTAATTCTCAAAATTCAAATATCACAAGCCGAAATTGAATTGTGGATTTGAAACCATTAAACTACCAAAAGAATATTTTAAAGGGGGGTCATAGGTTTAAGTGAGGACCTATTCTCCATAGGGTGAACGGGTCCTAGGCCACTTACCTGGGACACACATTACTCAATGTTAAACATTATGCTTAATTATGGTGCTAGATCTAAGTGAGGACCCATTCTCCCTATGGAAAATGGGTCTTAGGACTCTTACCTAGGACACACATCTTGCAAAGTTAAGTGTTGTGTAATGGCATTTATGAATGTCGGGTTTTATCCCTTGGAAATTACATTTAATTAGGCTTGGATTTGAATTAAAGGGGCCAATTAAGGTATATTAACCTCAATCAATTAATAAAGTGCTAGATTAATGTGAAAGGGTAAAGGTACACCTTACAACATCAAAAATAAGGCACAATTAAGTCCATTTTATTTAAAAGGGCCCTAAACTTAATGTGAATATGAAAAACATATTACAACACTAAATTAAGGCATAATTAAGCTCATTTTATTATTAATTATTTCCAAATTAAGTGTGAAAAAGGTATACTTTTTCTTACACTACAATTTTCCCCCACTTTAGTGAGATTATAACCCCATGCCAAACTCACATTAAAGTACACATTCAAGACACTTATGTATGCAACAATGATAAATATACATAATCATACAATATCAAAGACCAAGAAGATCAAGCCTAGACGGTCTGATCAACACACAACACATCTAAGCCTTCAATTTTGTTGTCTCGTGCTCACTCTAGGGTAGTGGAACTTTAGGCTATCCACTAGGTGACTATCCCAATAAAGTGGCTTAGTGAGAAAGTCATGCCTCTATGTTAGCTTCTCACTGTATAAAGATAAATTCATTCCTTTGTGTTGGCTTCACATCATACTAACCATACCAAAGCTATCCCTATGATAACTTCAATAAGGTGCCACAAGGCAAGGCTTCATAGGAAAGCAAAGTGTGTTGTGCTAGGTGGCCTTGAATTTAGGATTTCAGGCTTCATAGGGTTTAACAAACTGTGTTATGCCAAACACCTATGAACAAGGGGAAGACTCCATAGGAAATCAAGGTGTGTTATGATTCATGGCCTTTATTAGGGATGGGTTCGAGCTTCACAAGGTTAGCAAGCTATGTTATGCCAAAAGATTATGAATATTATCTATATGTTTTTTGTTCAAATGGATCTTGCTTAGTTCGTGTAAGGTATTCTTCTTACGGAGCATCGTGCCTAATGTCTTCAAGAGAGGACAAGTCAAGAGTAAAAGATTCACAACATAGGTAATGTAGTGCATTACATCACCACTAAGAGGAAATTTGTACGTTATGAAATATCACACTCTTGGAGGACATTAAACCCAATGAAACCACCAAGAAAATGATGAATCACAAGAAAAAATAAAATCACACCATGAAACATGAGAAATGCTGAAAGATATTATCGATGTATGCCCCCATTTTAAAGCGGTTGCTAACACCATTGTTGTGAACATTTGCTTTAAAGTAGCCAATGTTCAATCCTAAGACATGAGGGCTTCCTTAAAAATCCCTATGCCAAGTCATATGTTCTTGAAATGAAGCTACGCCATGAAAAAGGAAGGAGGGGTTGCCACCAAAGTACACAAGGGATCTATGGATTTGGGGTCAGTATATCTGTGCTACAATGTTGTTATAGAGTTTAGAAATTCCACCATTCCCAAAATACTCATAAAACTAGAAGAATGACACAAAGAGAGTGAAAGAAAGAAATGATTTCAGGCCAACATGGAAAATACCTAAATGTCTAGATGCCTTGCCTTGTTTGCAAAAAGAAAACACAAAAAAGAAAAGATTAAAATTTTATGACATAGAGAAAAATGTAGGTACATACAGAGGAATGCACAAAAGAGAGAGATACATCAAACAAAATGTTATGGGGGATCACATTACACACATGCAATCACATAAAGAAACATGAAAAGGAATACAAAGAAAAACACTAGTAAGGCACATGCGAGTCAACCTATAGCAAGTCATCCACATCCCAATCTTGTTCAGTGTATACATAAGGTGGACAACTAGTCAAAGGGACAATGATAAGTGGCAAAACTAGGATAAGGCTATTTATCCCCTTGCCCCGACTAAGTGTAGGACAAGGATGAGTTGAGATTGGTGATGAGAATGAGCTCCTTGCAATAAAGAGAATTATTTGTAATGAATTTGAAACATGTATTAGTGAGGGTACTATGATCCTAAAACTATTACATCGAAAGGAGCAAAGTGAATGTTATACAACTATGTCCTCATATGATCATTATCATCAGAATAAAAATCACTCAATATCAATTTTGATGCATGACACTCGTCAGTAAGATGCCCAATATTTCTATGATATATGCAATAATTCATGTTTTTCTTAGGTATGGTGCTTCTACTATGAGGTGGAAATTTAATCCAACCTTTGTGAAAGAGGTGTTCCATATTTCATTCAATTTCTATTTGAGTATGTAGAAATGGATTTTTTTTGAGTTTGTAAGGTTTGGATTTTTTGCTTGATTCACCAATTTGTTGAGATAGATATTGAGAGGAGGCCCTAAGATGATCCTATCATCCTTATGAGGCATTGGTTGTTCCTTAAGAAGGAGGACACTTATGTCAAGAGGAGGA
>VDFB02079740.1:0-23759 GCA_007258455.2 Sequoia sempervirens | reverse complement strand
AATGCTTCTTCCTATTGTGGCCACGTACCATGACATAGGATGGGTTATCCACATCCTCCGACTCTTCGGACTCCTTCACATCAAGTTTCATCTCAAACCCCTCATCTTTCAACACCACATTTTGAGGAATCCTTCCCCCAAGAGGAGAACCAGATTCAACCAACTCAGAAGGGATCCCTTCCCCATGGGGGGAACCCAATTCAGGAACCACAGTAGAATTATTTTCCTCCAAAAGTACAAAACTATCCATATTAGGCACATTTTCAACCTGAAGCTCCTGATTCACCTTCCCTTGAGTAGGTTGATAGTCGACCACCTTCTCTAACTCATTCAAAGATTTATCTTGACTGGCCTCCAAGGGAGGTTCTCCTCCCGACTCCATCTCTGGAGCTTGAGGTATTTGAGATTCCACCTCCTGAGCTTGAGGTTTTTCTTTTTCTCTCCACTGTTTCATCATTTTCTTAGGAAATTTAAGAGGGAATTTCTTTGCCCAATGGCCAACTTTTTTACAATGGAAATAGGCAAAGGGGTTTGATTCAAAGTCAACCATTTGCTCCCACACTCCAAGTGTAGAGTTAATCTTCACCATGGAAGGAAAATCAGCAGATTGCTCCACATTTACACAAAATCTGGCATAAACCAACTGCTTCCTTGACACCGTCATTTGGTCGATAGATAACAGACAACCAAAAGTGCTAGCAATCCCCTTAAACACTTCTTCATCCCAGAATTCCAGTGGCAGACTAGGCAATCTGACCCAAACTGAAGTGGTAGAGAACAAACATGAGTTCAGATTAAAACTCGTTTCCCATTTCTTTAGCATCAAGGATGAATTTCCAAGGAACCACAGGCCCCCTGTTAATGCCATTACCATATCATATTCACAAGTAAAGGAAAAAGAGAAGAACCCTTTGGCCATAACATCCACATCTATTTGTCCTTTAGGTTTCCAGCGAGTCAAAGTAAACTTACGTACCGGCTCAATATGAGGCTGAGGACTAACAAATTTACCCAGTAGAACCATGTCCATATTAGTCACTCTTTTGTCAACAATGCAATCTGGGATAGTAAAAGAGTACTCCCTCGTCATTTTATTAGCAACAAAAGGCACTGGAGGTGAAGTACTTTTCCTCTAGGCTTAGCCCCAAATAGATTAGACCAATCGATAGAATATTTCGACAAGAGAACATTCCTGGCTTTATCAAGCCCAAGACCCTCTGCAAAAGGAGTCCCATCACACCCATCTGAGGACAAGGAATTCCTTTAATTTTCTGAGCCATGTATCACATTTTCAGATCCAGGAACTGGGGAAAGCGTTAGACACACATTCTTCGAAGCCCCTTTTCCATTAGACAAAACATTAGCCACAAAAGGGGACCCACTCTGCTTACCTATAGCAAGAGCCCCACCTGACATCACCTTGTTATCAAGACACCATCCGCCATCACCGGGCAACATCCAATCTCCCACCTTTGTACTGAAAATTGCCACTACCATCTTTCATTTCATTTCCCATGCATCTTTTCATTTCATTTCCCATGCATCTTGATCCTTTTAAGTTACACCAGTTTGAAAAAGTGTCTTAAGAGACCTAGCACAAAAAATATACCAAACTTTGACTTAATTATTCTCTCAAATTGTGACACCCATGAATGTTCCATTTGAACCTACAACTAGGAATTAGGTCAATTACAAAGCTTCTTTTAGTTTCCACTAATTCCTAATTATTTTTTTTTATAGTGGTTGCTAACACAATTTTTGCAAAAAAAAGTTAATTTTTATTTAGTGTAAGGATGCTAAGAGTGAATTTTGTATTACATACTTCATGGAACTGAATGAACAATAACAACAAGTTAGGGTGAGCTAGTTAATGCTACTAGATCCATCATTTTTCTACTCATGTATCTCAATCTTTCAAGACTACATATATGTCCAATGGTATCTCTTAAGAGTCTTTATTTGTGTGAAGGGGGTATATTACCTAATAGGTTTACCTCCTAAGGTTTATTCACACTAGTTTAATTATTTTTACTTAAGGCCCTTTTAGGTTATTTACTTTGTGTGTCTCATGTCATATGATTGTGACACATATCATGGTCTTGTGATTTCTTATCTTTCACATTGCTTATATAAGTAAGGTCTCTCTTTTACATTATCAACATTTATCCATATGATATTTGTATCATTTGTGTCCACAATCAAGAAATTCATCCTTTGCTACTATTACAAGTGACCTTGGGAGCTTGAGTCTTTGTGTGACTATTACAGTTCATTGAGAGAAAAACCTATTAAATCTTGATGATAATGTTCTTGCAATCTATGGTTCTTATAAATATTTTATTTAAAGATATACCTAAGAATTGAGTTGATGTACAAAAACCTCTCATTTTTTTCAACTCTCAATAGTTTTCTCGCAGTGGTAGCAAATTCATTGATACAAAAATTGGTAGTTTGCTTTAGAATTATGGTCTCAAGAGTGATATATTACAATATATACCTTATGGCACTTAATCAATAGTATCAACATTTCTAGGTGGGCTAATAGATTCTACTAGAGTCATCATTTTATTACCCAAGAATCTCAATCCTTTTGAACTATATTGGTCCAATGATATCTCTTAAGAGCCCAAAGATGGTGTGAAATCTAAATTCATACTTGACATGCTTTTGATTTGCAATATGAATAAAGAGAAGTTATTAGTTTTCAGTTAGTTATTTTCCTCTTAGGCCTTAGTTGAAAATATGACTACTGAAATAAAGGTTGGGCTAGAGGTATTAAACTTTAAAATTTGAAGTTAACATTGCTTTATATGACATGGAAACAATAAATTTGATATTGGGGAAAGGTATCTGAGCCTTGCATTTCTAATGCTCATGTGCAATATTTTATTTATATTTTCTATTTCATCTTTAGTGTTTTTGTCCCCACATTGAAAAGTTGGCATCTCATTTTGAGACAATACTACTTTCATATTTAGTGATATTTTCCTCACATGAGGATGTAGGTGTCCTACATTGAGGTTGCATTTTTGGTCATGTGTTGACATCTTGGAAGGTAAGAGAATTTTGAGTCATCATGGAGGTAGTTACTTATGAGATATTCTTATGATATTTAAGAGGGTCTAAGAGGAAGGTTGCATTAGAATCTTGACCAACATTACAATAAGTTTATAAAATTATCATGGAACATCTTTAAATGGGTTGAATGAAGAGGAATTGGGGTGCACAATTTTGGTTGGTAAAATATTATTGTTTGTGACATATGAAAACACATAAGGAATATATGTTAAAATATATTGAAAGATAAAGACCAAGGGGATGGTGGGACTTGTTCCCTAACCATTTAGGCACCATATTTCTCTTGTCCATACTAATGGTTTTCCAAAAACCATGTGAAGGCTTCTATTTTATTATTTTCTATAAATTGGTGATTGGAGTTAGAGGATGTAATGGTTGTTTTGTATGTTATATGAGTAATGTTATATTTGGATCAATATAAGCTTGGGTATCTTTGGGTGTGGAGTTTCTTTCTAAAATGGTTTCTCCACATAAACATTGTGTTATGCTTTTCATTTTATTTTATGGTTGGTTTCTATTAAATCTTTCATGGTTGATTTTCATTTCCATTTAATATATCATTGCTAATGAATTTGGAATGAATAAAGTTCAACATAGCTTGATGTATTGTTTCATTCTATTTTCAACATTAAATACCAAATATTATTTTGGATTTATTAAAGAGAGAGATGCCTCTTTTAAATAGTGACTAAGTTTTTGGTTACAATGGCTAGTTCATCCTAGTTGAAGATCAAAATTTTCAATGACTCAAGTTTTGAACTTTAGAAGTTAAATATGAAGGATCTCTTGGAAGAAAGAGAGTAATGGATTTCCATGAAAAGCGAAAAAAAACTAGAAAATATTATAGATGAAGAATGGGAAAAACTTGAATAAAACCCGAGGCACTAAATGGTTGTGTTCATTTGATTTTATTCTCTTGAATATTTCTAGGGAAACTACATCACACAATTTTATGGAAAAGAATAGCAAAAATTACCAAAATAAGAGTCTTTAATAAATATTTTTTAAAAAATATTCTTTAAAAATGAGAGATGGAGACATGATTACAAAATATTAAAATATATCTAATTAATTTTTAATTTATTTATAGTCCATATATGTGAAGATAGAGGAAGGTGATAAGTGTATTTTGTTGTTATCTCCATTACCTAAATCTTGAGATAATATAATTATTGCATTCAATGGTTATATGAAAGATCCTATGATGGATGGTCTCATTGCTATCTTGCTCACATAAATAATGAGGATAAATTCTATGGAGGATGCGTATAAATATGCATTATATGTACATGAAATATCTAAAGAGAAGGGTAAGGACAAGTAAAAATGTGGTAAGTACAAGTCTAAGGATAGACTTAAGTTCAAGGGAAGATTTAGGACAAGTGCTAGCTTCTTTCATATTCATCAATTCTTTCTAAATTTGAGGAGTGAGGGTTGGATTGATAGGTCTCTATTTCTTCCTGAATGGTTTAGCATCAAAATCAAGAGGAATGGTATGTTGAAATAAATCCTCTCTATAAGCTTTCAACTCATCATAAGACCATGAATTTTTTTTTTTGAACTTATGTAACAAGGAAGTATGTATTTTCTTCTCATTTAGTTTGAGCCTCTTAACAATGTAAACCATGTTAGGGATTTTAGTCATCCCTATATTCACTCCCTCAACATCATCGCCATGATTTGATATTATCTTATTCCTACAACAATCTCCTTTGTCAATTTTTTTTTTCAAGGAAAGCAACCCTTTGGGAATACTATTTATTTTTTAATTATATTATTTCATTCTTGAATAAAATTTATTTTTCATCTTCCATTTGCATCATTGGTTTCTAGTTGATGACCTAATCATTAAATTCATCTAAAACTATTTAGAAATCTATATATGTGTTAGATTTCATCAAATACCTACCATCTATGTATGTTATCTAGTATGGTTGGCCTTGCTAAAAATTCAACACTCTGTTGCAGCAAAAGAATATCTACATTTAGGTTGTAGCTCGATATTGCAACAACAAGAGCATCAAGCTCCAATTTTTCACTTTTGTCTTACCATTCAATTCCAATGGCATCTTAACAATTTTATAATGTCCTAGACAACGTTATTACATGTTTTGAGCTTGTTTTATTTGGCTGCACATTCACCCCTTACCTATTGTACTATCAATTCAAATCGTCATGAATATTCAGGAATTTCACACCATGCTTATAAGCAACATTCAACCCTAGTAATAGGGCTTCATGTTTAGTAATTACTTGCACATGAGAATGTCAACTTGAAATAAAAATTATGTTTCTCACCCTTTGGAGATATTGAAACAACGGCCACACCATTACCTTCCCTTGAGAAGGATCCATTGAAAAAAATTGTCTAAAGACCATATTTCAAATTTTCATCAAGAACTATTGGAATAGGGGAATCCTCTTCATGACAAGTCCCAATCAAGTGATCAATAACATCAAACATATTTAACTAATCAAGGGAATTGTACTTGTATTCAATATTATGTTGGATTATGAGATCCCTCTCTAATCTCACATTTTCACCATGCAATGGAATAGTGGCATATGATAAATCCATTTGCACACTGCCACCAATAAAATTTGCCCACTTGCGTGATAACAAAATTCCCCATTTAGGTGGAAAATCAACCACTACAACATCAATCTTGAAGACTTTATCTAGGTAGATGACCAACTTGACTTCAACACCACCTACCATCCCAAGGATATTGAGTTCTCTAAAGTCCATGGGAAAATACTTACCACAAGACTCAATCACTTGCAAGCTAAGGTCATTCATTATTTCATGGCATAACATTGTTGGACACAATTGAATCAAGCATATACAACTATGGAGAAGCCAATCATTGATTATTAATGACATAAAATGGCTCAACATTCAACTAGTTGTTTAGAATGGATTCACTAAGGTACACTTTAAAAGGAAAATCCAAACAACAAAGGCAATGAATAGGAGAAACAAAATTGTGGGGTTTAGAAGGTTTTTTTTATTTCTTATAGTGTATATGAGATGATTACTTTAAAATCTAACCATATAGATGCTTGTGGAAAATTGTTTGATACATTCTCAAAGGAGAACCAATGTTGAAACCTTGTAATCCTTCAAAATCTTTTTGATTGCTCAATTGATAATTACAATCATTAATTCTAAATTGAATCATGTGATTTTATCTATGATACTTATAGATAGATAAAGAGTGAATTTTCATCAAAGTGAATAAAAAATTCTTTTATAAGTGATCATGATAAACATCAACTTCAAAATGGATTAGTTTCTCCCGAGAAAATTATCGCTTGGTCTGAAAGAATATTACATAATGGAGAATGAGTCGAAGAAGTAATTATATACCATACTCTATTATGTAACTTATGAACCATAAATAAATGGATTTTTTTGTCAAAAAAACTAATAAAAGGGGAATTTGTTCTCATGTGAAATCTCAAATGATCTAGAATGAGAAGTAAAACTACAAATCCATTTTTTGTGCCCAATGTGGAATTGAACTTGTTGATCCTAAAATTCAAAGATATTGAATAGGACACCTTAAATTGGCATGCCTAGTTGTTAATAATTTGTATTTGAAATCTTTCCCAATCATATTATGGATCTATTAGATAAAATTAGATCTAATATATTGTGATGTGTGACTTGATTGCAATCTTTGGTTATATATATCCATAGGAATTGTTATCTTATTCTATCAATTGGAATGCCCTTAACTCTAACATGTTCTTCAAGAAGAGTAATAAATCAAAGCATATTAAAATATGATAAAGAGGAAGAATATAGGGTGCTAAATGGACTTTATAAAAAGATTTGTTTTATTATGAAATAAAATGTTTCATTTTGATCATCCTTGATTTTATTTACCATAGAACAAAAAATAATATATGGTTATAGTATTCTATCCATTGCACATATATAACCGGTGAAGTAAAATGCAAACCAATATGGTCAATTATAGTGAGATATAAATAAGGAAATGACATAAACAAGTAATTCCCTTATGAATTTCACAAATTGTATGTCTTTCATAAAGAAATGAATTGTTCAAAATGGGGGAGGCTTCTCACATATTTCATTTTATAAATAATATGAATTTTAAACTAATTTATATTCATTTGGAACTTGAGAAAAGAGTAACTATTTATTTTTATATAGAGATTTTTTTTTTGCATAATATATATCCAATTTAACAAAGAAAAAAATTCAAAAACTTCAAAGAAAAAAGTATATGTTGGCTAGGTGAATGAGAATATCAAAATATTTTTAGAAAATACAATGTCATAATGAATGCTTCTATGCCTATTACCAATTCTTCATCTTAACTTGAGGCCAATGTTTCAATTATATGGTGGGATTATTAGTTTGTATCTCAATGAAAAAAATATCACACTTATTAGTTGACATAATTTTATTTTCCACTTTATAGAAGATAATAATATATGTCTAATGTCAAGTTTATCAATTGATCAAACGAGATAAATCCAATAAGCTATAGATGCACTTCTTGATAATAATCTTAGAAGACAACCAATGAGAGATTGTCATGCTGGGCTTTATAAATCATTCTCAAATTTCATCCAAGGTAAATAAGGAAGATTTTATGAAAATTCACTAGGAAATCAGGTTGATTATTTAGGTCATTCAATTTTTGAGGTAAGTCCCCTTCTTTCATTATAATAATATGGATTGCCCCAATAAATTGCAGTACAACTTTTTCAAACATTTTTAATTCATGATTTGGTAGAAAGAAAATTTGTTCCCTATATAAGAGCTACCATATAGAATGTACTTATATGGATTATGCAAAGATGACTCGTATTATTAAATTGAGTGCTTACCTTACAAAATTTAGGAATACAAGGGTGTTATCCCTATTTTAAGGGATTTAATGTAGACTTTGATGGAAACCATATGGCTATCCACATACATTTATCTATGGAAGCTCAAGTAGAAGCTCATTTACCTCTGTTTTCTCATCTCAATCTTATATCTCCAACTCTAGAATATCCTATTTACATATTAAATCAAGATATCCTTTCTAGGAATTCATGGATCAACTCTTTAAAAAAATATTTATGAAAATAAGGACCACCCAAATAACTTAGAAAGGAAGATTAGTTTGCCTTTATTTTATATCTATGATGACACACTTAGAGCTTATAATTTTTTTTATGATACCGAGCTATTGTTAATTCAATAAATTAAGAAGTCCCTATCAAAGTTTAATATGAATCTTTAGATACTTTCTACAAAATCCATGAACTTCAAACTTTTTCAATAAGAAAAGGTAAATTAGGGGAATACTTAATAAATTCATTTGAACAACCCTAAAGGCTTGTGGACTTATGATATTCGACATAAAATGTAACAATTTATAATTTAATGTTATGTATTATAATCCTTTTGTTCATGCAAAGATATAGATCAATGAATCCTTCCAACTTAAACCCATTGTTGAATCCTACTCCCTAAAATGGGGATATTCTTATGCTACAACATAATTTTATCAAATTACCTTTTTCACTTTGAAGTGTCCTTTTCAATAAAGGTATGGATATAATTGTTATGAAGCCATTTATTAGTGGATTTATAAATCAATTTGAAGTGATATATATTATATATATTAAATTAATCAAAGACTTAAGGTTTCAAATAATCTATTGATGGAACAGTCTCATTAGAAATTGATGATCATGTTTTAAAGCATGGCTTGTCCAAGATGTGTAACATTTTCTATGACAAAAAGTATCATGATTGTGGGAATGTACATGCAATGGAAAAATTGCATCACTTGATTGAGATATGGTATGATACTACTGAATATTTGAGATGAGAAATGAATCCAAATTTTAGGATGGCTGATCCTTTTAATCCAATATATATGTCTTTCTTAGGAGCTTGAGGAAGTGCATCTCAAGTTTACCAATTAGTAGGAATTAAAGATTAATGCTAAGTCCTCAAGGATAAATTGTTGATATCTACCCATTCAAAGGAATTTATGTAAAGGACTTTCTTTAGAAAAATATATTAATTCATGCTATAGTGCTTGTAAAGGAGTTGTCAATACAAACGACAAATCTATACCTCACATGTAGATTTGTTAAATTAGTGCAATGTATCATTGTACATATAAATTAGATTGTGATATAGTTATTATGGTATTTTTGGTTGTCTTCAAGGTTGAGAAAAAATAAAAAATAAAAAAATTCTACAAAACATTAATTAGTCATGTATTAACATACAATGTATAAATAAACAAGAGATTATTTTTCCATTGATAATGAAGATATTGGAATTAAAAATACCATTTAGTTACTTAATCTCCAAACACAACCAATATATATGAATCTCTTGAGCTTGCAAAAGTATATCTTGTATTTATAAATTATGTTATGGTCGAAATACTACTCATAATCACTTAATTGAACTAGTAGTCATCACAAGGGTGGGGGGCCTAGCTCGATTGGCTAAAGCATCTTGTTGTAGGAAAGAGGTCACGCGGTCTAGTCTCCCCCACCCCCATGGTAATGATGGGCTTGTCATGCCAACGTCATAGATCACATGAAATTTTTTTATCAAGCATGTAGTGCAGTTTATAAGGCTGCTACTTGATTCCTACAATCTAAAAAAAAACTAGTAGTCATCACCATTATTGCATAAAAATCAATTGGATAAGATGGAACTCAAGTAGAATTAAGGAATTATCATACAAGTGGGATATTTACATGGTAGAACATGTAATGACAATCATATTCAAACCTCTTACTTTAGAAAATTATAATATTTTCAACCTAGGTGGTCTCTAATAGCTATATACAATAGGCAAAATATATTATCCTAGTAAACTTGCTACTCCTAATTAACCTACTCAACTATCGTTGAAAATAAATTTCTTGCTACAATTAAAATTTTAAACTATGCAATGGAAATATGCTTATGCTAAAATGAAATTTACGCTACTTAATTATTCAGAAAGAAAAGTATTGAAAGTACATGAATAAAATCATGCTTGGCTAAACTATGAATTTAAGAAATATCATGTGTATTCTACTAAAATAAATGTGTACTAATCACCCAAACTTCTTCATTAAACAAAAAGACTAAGTGCAAATTCTTTTTATAAAACTTTCCAAAATTTTAATATATTTTATTCTTTTCACATATAAAATATCCAACAAATCAAACTAACACAATGGTACTTACATTTATAAACAACTTTTAGGCACACTTACACTATATTTAATATAACACATACATATAAAAATATAATAGTAAACTTAAGAAAATAAGTTTATCTATTATAAGGACACTCTTTCTCTCTAATGGAGTGGTTAGATCTCTAGAGATTGAAACTCGAACTTACAAAATCAAATGCATAAATTTTAAAAATTATTAGAAGATAAAATTAGATTGTATTAAAAATAAATTAAAAAAATAGATTGTATTTGTTAATTTCTTCTTCAGAACATAAAAAAATAACAACTAATTATATTTTCATAAACATGATAAAATTGAAAACTAAACTTCTATTGTCTATCTTTTTCTAATAATAAATTGTTTCACCTCAAGTTATATGAAAATGTCTAATTATCAGTATTGTCTCAATCATGCATGCCTATCATTTAACTCTTTAATAGGAGTATTTAAAACAAAATAAATAAAATAGTTTTTAGAGTATGTAATGATCATGAAACAAGGAAATCATTTTTAAGGAGACTCCTATAGGGAGTATACTTCTAGAACTACATCATTGATGCATTATTGTTCAATCTCCAAGGAAGTGATAAGTTATTTTTTATTCAAGTAGGTAGAAGTGGGTATGCCAAAATAGGAGTATGTTCTTGCTAACCATCTCAACCCTTTCAAAGTGATCCTTCTAGTACTTGGTGCAACTCTATTGTCTCTATCTACCCTATATAGTAAAAAATGCATGCATTCTACACTAAATGTTAGCAATTAGATCCTTATTAACTCAAGATAAAAACCAAAAATGTATACATTGGCATAATAAATATAACTAGAAATTATCTATATAATTGATTATTTTAGCATGGAATAGAGGTTTTTGGTAAGGAATGAAGGAATTTTATCTAGAAATTGATGAGGAAACATTTTGTCTCATCTTGTATGAGTCTCATTCACTACAAAAATTGAATTGAATAAAAAAATAGTATATTCTACAAGTACCTATCATGAGCATATTTCTTATATATGTCAATAATTTATAGAAAATTATCGATAATCAAGATAAATTTCAAAACTTAACCATTCCACAAAAAAAAAGTTTTTTCATTGAGAATAATAATCTCATGGACTTGGATGAATTTATTGCTAAAGTTTGTGGTAAAATATCTTCCTTCAAAGGATATTTATAGAAATGTATATTCTAACTTGAAAGAACCAATGTATTGGATTACCTATGTCTAATTTTATATTCAAGACAAATAATTCAAAATATTATAAAAAACTATAGATGAATACATTATAGTAAATTTTTCTTTATGAAAGTATTATAAAAAACTATAGATGAATACATTATAGTAAATTTTTCTTTATTTCATAAAGATCTGTTAGAGTAATCATGCATTAGCTAATAATTAATTATTAGGCTAATTTATTCTCATGCACTTAAGCTAAAATTAGGAGTGATTTTATTCTTATATTAGTTGAGATATTATTGGATCATTGTCTCATTACATGAGATGTTTACACTTGCCATGATCTAATCTCTTTCTCATTTAGGGTTTTCCTCTTATAAGCACTCAACCCTCTTTGTATTATCTCTAGAGATTCATGGAAGCTTTTCATTATGTAGTTTTTTCTTGTTGAAGAATAAAAAATCTTTAGTTTTTGCAGATGTGTTGCATCTAGAAGGTGTATTTGTTCGTTGTTTGATCATGTGACTCATGTTTTTCATAATTCTAACATGTTATAAAAGCATGGATTCAATGAACTAACCCTTCTTGATTTATGCAGATTTTATTCAGCTAGGATTATAAATTTAAAATATGGAATGTCCATTTTTTTTTCAATATTTGGAGGTGGGTGATTTTTTGGTGCAGTAAGAACCTCACCATTGCATTCAAGAGGCCGATTCAAAAAATTTTGATTATAAATTTGTCTATCTTACTCATTGAGAGATTTTGAGGCAAAAAAAAATTGTACAAGGGTTGTGCAATCTGTGTATCACCTATATTGTATGCATGTTTAAAAAAACCAAAAAAAAGGGCATTTTTTTATTTTTTATTTTTTTATTTCAAAATAAAAAATTACTTGGATGCTTTTAGCTCCTATATATTTTTTTGGTTTGCATAGGATGACTTGTTTTAGGTTATTTTATATGTATTTCTAGATTTTTATCCTATTTTGGCATTGTAGATATGTTTTGTAAGCACATTCTCTTTTGTAGATGCACTAAAATAAAGTGTCATTCTAGTGTATACTTTTTGGGGATTTTTTACATACTATTGTACCTTTTATACTTGCACTATGATATAAAGTACCATGGGGGTTGTGTACATGCCTTTTATTTTGCCATCACACATTTGTCATGTGAGTTTCCATTCCAAGACAACATTGAATCTTGGTGATTCTTGCCTCATGCATGTGTGACTTAGTTTTCACACCCTTTTATTTTCAATTAATCTTTGTGCATATTCAAACATTCTTGGTTCTCCTTCTTGCACTTCTTTTTGACACATAGTTTTAGTGTACCTTTCTTGGCTCTCCTTTAATGCTTCATTGGTTTCACATTGGAGTGCACTATATATCTAGTATTTGTTCCTATGTACTAGGAAGACATGGTGGTTGGTTACCCATGCATTTTGGTGAGATGAAGCATTTACCATATGGACACTCTTGCATTCCTATTTTTGGAGGCAACCTTCTATTTTCACTTGATCGATTCTTCAAATTATTGGTACCTATGCCATTTTTATCTTTGAGTTCCAAATGTTTTACCTTTTTTTGACATCATATTCAAGTATTATCATTGGGGGAACTCATACATATTCTTATCTTCTTGATCTTGGTCATCATTTGTTTTAGAGTTTAGGTTCTTCATTTCAGCACTATAACAGTCATCATTCTACAACTATCTACAACTTATTCATGCTTTAGAGATGTTCTTCATGTTCTTGTTCTTTTTGAGACATTGTTTTGGAGGCTTTTCAGTCCTTCACATTGTTTTGAAGGACTTTTACTCCTTTTCATTTTTCTCTCTTTTGGAGAGAATTTTTCTCCCACTAGTTTTTCTCCTTTTCTTTGATTGTGGAAGATTAGATTGTTCGTAAATGGGTACTTCATCAGGAATTTTTTCGAGATCCATCATGCATTGTCTTTTAAGGATTTTTAGCTACTCCCTAAGTTCATCTTAAGGGGGTGTTAGAGTAATCATGCATTAGCTAATAATTAATTAATAGTCTAATTTATTTTCATGCACTTAAGCTAAAATTAGAAGTGCTTTTATTCTTATATTAGATGAGCTATTATTAGATCATTATGTCTCATTGTATGAGATGTTAACACTTGTAATGATCTAATACTTTTCTCATTTAGGGTTTTTTTCTTATAATCACTCAACCCTCTTTGTATTATCTCTAGAGATTCTATCTGGAGATTCATGGAAGCTTTTTATTTTGTAGCTTTTTCTTATTGAGGAATAACAATTTTTTTTTTTTTGTAGATCTCTTGCATGGAAGGTGTCTTTGTTCATTAATTGATCTCATGGCTTGTGTTTTTTCACAATTCCAACATGGTATCAGAGTGTGGATTCAATGAATGCCTTCTTGATTTATGAGGATTTTTTTAAACTAGGGCTACAAGCTTCAGATTTGGAATCTCCATTGATTTTTTTGCAATTTTTGGAGGTGGGTATTTTTTGATGCATTTTGACACAAAAACAGTTACATTCAAGAGGTTGATTCGATGAATTTTGACTATAAATTTGTTTATCTTACCCATTTGGAGCTTTTAAGGAATTTTTTTTGTAAGAGGGCCATGTGGACCCTATACTGCCTGTGGGTTTCAAAAAAAGAAAAAAAAGAGGGGTGCAACATTTTTTTTAAACAATTAGGTTTTAAATTTTTGGGGGAACTTTTAATGGGGTACCTACTCTTGCAGGCCCCTGCGTGCCCCACTCAATTGTTTGTGGGGTTTTCAATCCCCACACGAATGAATTTTACACTAGCCCACGACGGGTGTTTCCCTAATAGCCCGACTTTTTGGTTCCATGTTAGTGTGCCTTTCTTGGATCTCCCTTGTTAGTATTATGGGGGGTTTCTATTGTTGGTGTTAATTCTTCCTTGGTCTTGTGTTGGAGTGAGCTATATATCTAGTATTTGTTCCTATATACTAGGCAAGTGCAGTAATTGATTACTCATGCATTTTGATGAGATGGAGTGTTACCTAATTTAGCTTCCAACTCAATTAGGTAGAACTGTGATTATTTTGCAAAGTAAAGATAAAAGTTACACATTGAATTCTTCTATTTTCCATTCATATGCACAAATAATTATCAAATTGATTGCATTTTATTATGCAAAGGTACACAAGATAAAGATTAGAAAAAATAATTTTGCATAAAAAATGTATTTTATTGATAATTATAAGTGTATAATTTCCCACACAAGCTATGGGATTATCTCATTCAATGCAATACAAAAAGTAGACTATACATTTGAAGAAAAAAAGAGCATATGAAAAAAAAGGCATCCATCATTTCCTGGATGGCGAGGATGGATGTTGATCTGTTGCATCTCCAAATAGCTCTTGAGTCCTCCAGAAGGTTGCTCCATTGCTCCAAAATACCTGCAAGAGTTGAGAAAATTTTGTGTTAGAGCTTAGGATACGCTTTCTCATCATATACAATTCAATTTCAACAAACATATAGTGTACTATATATATGACATTGAAACAAATTTGTAGCATCTCAAATATCAAAAGAGTAGAAGAGTATCATCAAATCATGAAGCATCATTGAAAGTTTTTGGCTTCATTATTTTTATATAACATGTTTGTTCGTTGTGCAGGTATAGGTGAAATTCTCATTGCTGGAGTACCTTCATTTGATATTATAGCATGTGGAGTGAAATGGGCTCCCACAAGGGTTGAGCCCAACATGTTTCCCTCTTGTGTTTTAAGAGGGGTAAGAATGTAAATTCATCTCATTTTTCATCAGTTGAACAAGTACACATCACTCATGATAGTGAGCTAATAGGTCATTTTCATAAATGGCATATATTTTCTCAATTGATTCATCATGAGAAGAAGGTAGTGATCTTATGCATTGAAATAGTTACAAGAGCTATTCATGGGGGCAGTCATAATATGGTCTAACAGTGCCAATCAATGAAATGGTCATCATTTCCCTCAAGGACAACAAAATGTATATACAAATGTTTTCTTTATCATGAATTATTTTAAAACAAATCATGTCATGAAGGAACATATGGAAGCTTTCAAGTGTTTCTTTTTAGTCTTCATAATAATCATCATAGCATTAACATAAGGTTATGAAGCTATTCAAGGAAATAGACCAGACCATTATACTTTGTGAAGACTATTCAGGGATCATTGATGCCAAGACATGTAGGGAGATATAGTCATCTCATGAATGCACAAAGATTAAAAGGCAGATCAAGAGTAAGTTGCAAGGGTCATTTAAAAGCGGTAGTAAAACAGTTACCATCAAAATATGATGATACATCTAAATTCATTGCAGAAGTTTGAAAAATTCACTTAAGGAAGCATAGTAAAACCTTTATACAAAGTGAAAAAGATGGGAATATTTAGTCATCATATTTGTGATCAAATTCAGAGTTGGTTTGGATTAATCTACCATGACAGAGTTTGGAGGGGTGGCAATGCAAAGAGGTTTTATAAAAGAAAAATATAAAGAGCTTTGAGGACTCCTAAACTATAAACAAATAAAGTAGTTTAAAATATGAAGCCTTAGTGTTAGTCAAGGAAAACCAAGAGTATAAGATAGTCCTAAGATAGCTAATAGTCCTATGCAAAGCAAGGGTTTCAAGTACATAAGGGTAGTATTCATGAAGGAATGGAAAATATGTACATAGATTCTTTGAATTATACTCGTACTATGCAATGACATTGGATCATTTAGCCAAACCATTTTTCTTCACAGAGCAACAGGAAAGAGAAAGAAAATATAATTGAATGTGTAAACCAAGGAAAAGAAAGAAATGGGTTGCATTTTTTGTAGTGAATGACAATCAAGGTTATGAAGAGATAATGATTTAAAAGTGACAATGATTGAGTAACAACTTCCTTGGGAAGCATTAGCGAATGATGGGGAATCAAAGACATTTTTCAAAAGGTATGAATATGATGGGTGGCATTTCCTCAGGCTCCAAGAGTTTCTTAAGTGTATCCTTATGCTTTTGAGTACAACATTACATATTTATCATAAATGCCTTCAACGGTTTGTTTACTTCATGAAATGAAGATGATGCTAGAAGAGTTATTTAGGGATTAATAGATCCACAACAAAGATCACATAGTTTGAGCTGTGTGCTCAAAATTATGTGCTTATAAGTGAAATAAATCCTAAATTGATATGAGAATGGATGTATACCTATAGAATATGTAAGACCAAGCCTCGGCTAGAGTCAAACACTTTAAGATTTCAATAAAATTGCAAGAGAAGAGGATTAGAGTTTTAAAGCTCAGATACTTGCTTGCAAAATGAAAATACAGAAGGAATAAAGCCTACAAGTTTCAAAAATAAAATACAAGAAACAAAAGCTTCATGTTTTCTTTCATAGAAAAGGAATTGAGCATATGGAGTACACAAAGATTTTGAAGGAATATTCATTATTTTTACACAATAGAGCTTGAGATGAGAATTTTATTGACAAATAATGAAAGAAAATGGTGCAAGTTCTACAAGAAATGGCTTACCAGAGCTTGACCTATTTGATTTTGCAAGAGTTTTGCATATAAAGCTTCAGTGAAACCATGACGATGCCCAACAAGCAAAAACAAAATGCAAAGTGAATAAGAAATGAAACGAAGTGAGTGCTTATCTGTGGGTTTGTATTAGGGTTTCTTTACCCTAATTTTAGCCAACTATCAATTGGGCATTTTTTCTTTTATTTCAAAACATTTTCTTCATAACTAATATGGGCCTTATGCAAATGTAAGTGCTTTATGCATTCCTTGCATACGTTTCAAAGTCTAAATAAAGTGTCATTTTACATATGTTGACCAAGTCATGCCTTTATTTTTGCATAGGTTGAAACCAATTTGATAATGTAAAACAATATTAAAATTTGATGTAATTATAAATCACTTTAATATTTGTTGCATAATTGCAAGATAGGAGGTGTTTCTTTCATGTTTGAGTCAAAGGGGTGTAATTAGGCTTTATGGCTTGGTGCCAAGCATATAGGGGAGGTTGAAGGAGGTTGGAAAAAATGTGGAGGAAATATGGGAGGGGTTTTCACTAAGTTTAAAAGCACTTGGAAAGCATCTAGGAGTTGTTTTGGATGCTTTTATGGTGGGAAGGGTCAAGGCTTGACCTTTTTCCTCATTTTGGAGCATTTTGGAGGGAATTTGAGAGCTAGATTTTAGGATTTTCTATTGTATATGAGCAAGGAAGCTTCTAGTTTCCTATTTTGGTGGAATCCATTTGGAAAAGCTTATAGTAACTTCAAATTTCATTCTTTGAAGTTAGTTCTTTCTATGCTCTTGGTTCTACTTTGTGACTTTTGAAGTCCTTGGGATAGAAAGACTGCATACTTTGTAACTCTTTTGGGCATGTATACCAGTGGAAATGTTGGATATCAATGAATTTGATTTATTTTACCTTCTCATTTTTTTGTTCTATTGTGTTCATTTTATTTGATTGATGCAACTACTTGTGGAATTACTACTTATTTACTTATGATTTTGTCTCATTTTTAGCACCTTTTGTAGAAGAATATGTATGTTTCCAGTTAGAGGTTGTGTAGAAATGCAAATGGTTCTAGTTGTGGAAAATATCTTTCCTTCTAAGAGTTAAGCATTAAAGCCTTCTTATGAAATATTTATGCAAAAACATATATATTTATGCAAAAACATATAAGTTCCAATTTTTAGTTTATGTTATTCCTTTTACCCTTTCCTCTGTAAGTCAATAGAGTAGTTTAGATGAGTACCTTAGGAGCCAACCTTCTCTGGAGGTCCATTCCAAGTTTAGGTAACCCACAACCTAGGAATGTTCCAATGTTTCTCTAAAGTGCTAGTTTTAGCAACTTAGCAAGGGTACAATTTTGGAGATAACATGAGCATTTACCATATGGACACTCTTGCATTCTTTTTTTTGGAGGAAAGCTTCTATTTTCACTTGATCGATTCTTCAAACTATTGACCTACCTATACTAGAATCTGTATCTTCTAATTCCAAATGTTTTTCATTTATTTTCCATCTGATTAAAGATTAGTGTTACTGGGGGCATTCATGCAAATTCTTGTCTTGTTGATCCTAATCATCATTTGTTTCAGAGGAGGTTCTTCATTTCAACATTATAGTAGTCATCATCTGATAGTTTTCTACAACTTCTTTAGGCTATAGAGATGTTCTTCATGTTCTTATTATTTTTGGGACATTGTTTTGGAGGCTTTTCAATCCTTCATATTGTTTTGAAGGCTTTTTTATCCTTATTTCATTTTTCTCTTTTGGAGAGTAGTTTTCTCCTGCTCGGTTTTCTCCTTTTCTTTGGGATTACATTGTTTGTAAATTGGTACCTCATCAAGCCTTTTTTGTTGAGACTCATCATGCATTCTCTTTTTAGTTTCTTTAGCTACTTCGTAAGTTTATCTTAACGGGGGGTGCTAGAGTAATCATGCATTAACTAATAATTGATTAATATTTAATTAATTTATTGGGCTAATTTATTCTCGTGCACTTAATCTACACTTAGGAGTGCATTTATTCTTATATTATTTTAGTTATTATTAGATCATTTTGTCTCATTGTATGAGATGTTGACACTTGTCATGATCTAATCCATTTCTTATTTAGGGTTTTTCTCTTATAAGCACTCAACCCTCTTTGTGTCATCTCTAGAGATTGTCTTTGGAGATTCATGAAATCTTTTCATTTTGTAGCCTTTTCTTGTTGAGGAATTTTTTATTTTATTTTTTTAGATCTCTTGCATGGAAGGTGTCTTTGTTCATTGTTAGATCATGCGGCTCATATTTTTTCACAATTCCAACGAGATCGAAATCAAGTGGATATTCCATAATTTTTTCCTACCACATAAATCACTTTCAAATTATTCTTTGGATCAAGTGAAACACAAATTTCTTGACTTTTTTTTAAACAATAATAAAAAAAATTAGTTATTTTGAGATTGATTGAACAAAGTCTAACAAACATGAAGATTATTTATCCATTTTTTAAGATACCATTATGAGGGTTAAAAAGAAAGAAACTCATTGTATCATTATGGTGTGATAAAGAATGGAGAAAGTGAAAAATCCTTAATCCTAATTTAATTCTTAAAATTGTCATAGAAAGTGTATTCTACATAAAATTGCATTTTTCTCTTTTGAATTACCCTCAAATCAATATTTCAATAATGATAAAATATGGGAATATTTCAAAGGTTATTCAATTGAAATGAATGGAATTCTATTGAAAATAAATTAGATAGAGGACTCATACCAAAAATATAAGAGGCTTATGCTTCTCTTAGTTGAGTAATAATAAATAAGATCATTATCAATATGATTCAAATTTGCTTGCTACTATGCTTAATATGATAAAATAGAAAAATACATCTAGTTCTTAGTTTTATTTCATAATGCATTAAAAAACACATTTTTTTGTTCAATGATAAAATTAAATTAGTAGGAGGACTATTTTTCATTACTTAATGAGAATAAAGATGAATTTCTTTTGTCTCTTTCTCCTTTTGATTTTTGGAAACTTGTATTCAATGATTAAAAATGTTTGAATTTGGTCAAAAAACTGGATGCAAATAGAGAAATCATTGAATTATGAAATATTTTAAATCATTTACATAGTATTATTAATTGTTTCCCATATTCTCATTTCACAACTTATAAAAAAATTGGGGATTAAGGTGTCTCAACCTTAGAGTCCTAATATTGATTTAATTAATGTATTATTGTATTTATTTGTATTATTTAATTGTCTATTCTGTCATGTCATAAATTGGGACCCACCGACTAGGTGGCATCCTCGTTGGAGGTGATTGGATGAAACATAATCATCCCAAGTGGGCATAGGCATCTCACTTTGGAATCTTTTACCTATGAAATATTTTATGATGCATCATAAGGCATCGTCATACATGGAGGAAGTTGGCACACAAGATGGGTTATGACAAGGTGTAAGAGAATCAAGTATTTTGGGTCATTTATGACAAATTCTCTTACAGCTGCAAGTGTTGTAAGTATGAAAAATTCTATGACATATTCTATGACAATTGTAAGGCATCTGTCATAGTTTATTTTTTAGCATATTCTAGGCACCCAAGCTTGGAGAAAGAATATTGTATGTAATGACACTTGTAAGGGGTGTAAGGGAATGTTGTACATATGTCCAAATGCATGTTTATGGCATGGGATATTGTTCCATGTGGATTTGGATTCCTTTATCCTTCTAGATGGTTCTTGAAGCTTGTATCTCTCTATATATTGAGTGCCTTGCATTATAGAATGCATAGTTTATCTGCAGGTAACGAAGTGTTGTCATTATCACTCTAGAATAGGTGTTTGTTTCAAAGCACTTGTTGAAGAAATATTTGTACTTTGGGTTGTATTATAACTCTTGTTTGAAGTAATATAATAGTACTATGCTTTTAGAGGGTGGGGTTTCTAACCCAAAAGGATTTTCCCAATGTATATATGGTGTATGTTGTATTTGTGTACTTGTTCTATCCCATTATTTCTATGTGTTTCTCTTATTGTAACTGAATAAGGTGTTAAAGGAAAATTTGTGTAACTCTCCCCTACTTAGATTAGTGTAGGAATCTATTTCTACTCACCTAGCTTCATTTTAGTTAGTATCAGAGCCCGACCAACCTTGATTCCTTTGTTGGGTTAGAATGGTTTTTTGAGCTAATATTTGTTTCCATGGGAGTTTTGCAAAGGTGTATTTCATGACCTTGTCGTAAGAAAGAGATGGAGAAGTTTAATAATAGTAATTTTGAACTTTGGAAGCTCAAAATGGAAGACATGCTTGTAGATCGTGATCTATGGGTTTCCATTTCTAGAGCTAAACCATCAGGAATGAAACAAGAAGATTGGGATCTCATGGATAGGAAAGCCAAGGGTAGATTATTATACTTTGTTTGAATTATTTTTTCCTCCTAAATGTCCATGAAGAGAAAAATTTTGCTTATTTATGGAAGAAGTTTGGTGATGTCTATCAAGCTAAATCCTTGGTAAACAAGCTTTTCCTGAGAAATAAGATGTATTCTCTAAAAATGGAAGATGGAGGATCTGTAGCAGATCATCTAAATGCATTTAGTATGTTGGTTTCTCAACTAGGTTCTATTGGAGACAAGGTTGGTGAACAAGATCGTTGCATGATCCTTTTGTGTTCATTTCCAGACTCTTGGGATCACCTAGTGATGGCTATTGGAAGCACTACTTCCACCTTCAAGATGGATGAGGTGGTTGAATCATTATTATTTGAAGCTAGGTGAAGGAAGTCTTCTAAGATGTCCAAGGAGGCCCTTGTTGTTCAAGGTAGACCAAAGGAGAGAGGAAAAAAGAAAGACAAGAAATCTAAGTCAAAGTCTCCAGGGAGATCTAAGTATCCTGGTAAGAAGTCCAAGGAAATATGTTGGAATTGTGGTGAAGTTAGTCACATTCAAAAATATTGCAAGAAGGAGAAGAAGAAGAAAAACAAGTCTTTCTCTGATTTTGAATTCAAGAAATCATCTCAAGATGATGGAGAAGCATTTATTGTATCCTTGGAAGCCAATGCATTAGATGATGTGTGGTTGATAGATTTGGGTGCATCCTTTCATGTGACCTCTCATAGAGATTGGATCTTAAAGTATGAAGAGTACAATGACGAAGAAGTATACCTAGGTGATAAATCTCACTTGAAGATTGTTGGCCATGGAAGAGTCAAAATTAGATTTCTTGATAAACGAGTGAAGGGGATTGATGGTGTCTTGCATATCTTGGGTTTGGAACAAAAAATGATTTTTGTAAGTAAAGTGAATGATTTAAGATTGCAAGTTGTTTTCTTTGGTGGAGGATGCAAGATGACAAGAGGAGCTATGGTGTTAGCTAAAGGAGTTTGTATTGGAACTATGTTTCATCTTGATGCATGCACTATAAGTGCAATAGTTCTTCTGATATATCAAAGAAGATACCTTTGGATTCTTCATCCTCACTATTAGATCATATAGAGAAGAAGTATGTTGCAGCTACATCCGTTGGTTGTGCATTTTGGGTACCTAAGGATGCCCATTCCATGGAAATGAAGCTTCCTGTAGAGAAGAAAATGTTATGGCACCAACGACTTGGTCACACCAAAGAGAAGGGTCTTAGAACCATAAAAAATAAGAGCCTTGTTAAAGGCCTTGATGATTTTAATCTCAAGTTCAACTTTTGCAAACATTGGGTAGATGGAAACAAACACCATGTTTCTTTTTATTCTATTTCTGACAAGTCTTCTAGGGTTTTAGACTATGTTCATTTATATATTTTGGTCCTATGAATATTCCTTCATTATCAAAATCTATATATTTTGTTTCTTTTATAGATGGGACATTCATTTATTTTCTAAAAAGTAAAGTTAAATTCATTAGTTGGTTTAAGGAGTTTAAGGACTTGGTAGAAAATAAGACTAGTAGAAAGATTAAGTGTTTGAGGACTAATAATGGTGGTGAGTTTCAAGTTCCACAGAGTTTGACAAGTTTTAAAGAGTACCTATATTAAGACATAAGAAACCCATGCACCCACAAAAATTGAGCAGCAGAGGATGGAAAAATATCGATGGAGAGGGCTAGACTGTGTTGAGTGGTGCTACCCTTGAACAAAATTTTGGGTTGAAGGCAGAGTCATTGCATGTTCTTTGACTATTGATCTCATATGTTTGTTGGTAAGACAATCTATGGAGGTATGGAAAAAAGTTCGATAATAACTTTAGAGTATTTATTAGAAGTTTATGCCTGTTCCAATTCTAGAAGAGGTCAAAGTTGAGAACAAGGTTGTTAAGTGTATCTTACTCATTATAGTGTCACTGCGAGATGGTAAAATCTTTGGGATCCAAAAGCTTAGAAGGTTCTCTATAGTAGAAATGTGATTTTTAGATCTAGATGAAACCTTCCACTATTGAGCTACAACCAAAGAAATAGGAGAAATAGAAGGAAGTAGTTCAGATTCCACCTACTCCAAAGAAAGAAGAACTACACACTCTTGTTGGACCTAATGATGAGGAGAGCTCAAGTAGGTCTAAAAGTTCTAAAGAAGAAGAAGAAATTCAACCTCAGCCTTTGAGATATTCCATGAGTTAGGTAGCAACCAGAAAGGTTTGGTTATTCACTATTGGATTCCAATCAAGCATTTTTGTTTTGATTACTAATACTGATGAGCCAAGGACTGTTAGAGAGGCTATGGGTATGAGTAATGCAGATTCTTGGATAAAACTATGGACGAGGAG
>VDFB02079738.1:0-44257 GCA_007258455.2 Sequoia sempervirens | reverse complement strand
ATAATTTGGACATACATGTGTGTCATACAACCTAACTTGTTGTGTATATATTGAAATCCAATTTTTTTGGGGTGAAACAAGGACATCAATGCCTAGGGAAAGGGTATTTTTTAAAAAAAAATTACAATGGTTTACTATTTTTCCATCTTTGCACAACAAAGAGCTTGAGGTTCTAAGAAAAACCCATGTTTAGTAAAAATTAAAAATTAAATATATAATAAAATGAAAATATATCAAAACTATACTTGTTGGAAAGCTCATTTTGAGGGATGCAATCTTGCAAAATATGATTTTTAAATGGAGCTATTTAATCCTTGAAAATGTAAAGAGAAAGTTGTTTTTTGTCAGCATTTTGATAGGTGCAAAGGAGACTTCATTGTGGGTATGATTTAATAATAGAGGGATTCTATTCAAGGGGGTTTGATCTAATGGGGTCTTATCTATCCCTCCTAAAATTAAAACCATTTAGATGGAGCCTCTCAAGACTTAAATCATTGGTTTTTCTAAAAATAGTGATTTTAGGAAAAAAACAGCATGTCCCAAAAGTGAGACACACCATTGTGGCAGCACCCTTAACTAATTGGGTGTTTCCAAATGAAATTAAGGAGCTTGTTGATGAATGGAATGTCTATTAGTTCAAGCATCTTACCATTGTGGAACTTTGGTAGAAAATTCCCCCTTTTGTCTCCTATAATCTGTAGGAAGAAAGAAATAATATAGTATTTAGAGAACAACATAGAAGCAGTACAGAGGTCTTCCAAAGTACTAAACATTAAATATAGGAAAATATCAATTCAAAAACATTTTCCCTCTCTAAACTAATGCCCACTTATAAAGATCTTAGAATAAAATAAATTCAAGGAATTAAATAAGACGTAACTAGAATTAATTGGGTTAACATCCTGAGAAGAAGATTGACTATTTGGACCCTGCCCATTGATGGTTGGATCAAGCTAAATTTTGATGGGTGTTTTAAGGGTAACCCGAGTGTTTATGTTTTTGATAAAGGGAAAAACAGATTTTGAAGGGATCCGAAACCCAAATACAAAAAGAGCAAGGCTGCAGAAAAAGACAGCAAGCAGCCAGCAAAAAAGATCAGCCCCACAACAAGACCAATCAAGATTTACAATTTACACTTTTCTTGTGGGAGCGGAGAATCATATCAAAAGGAGGCTTAGAGGATTTTACTTTTTTTCCTTTAACTGTGATCCAACCCAGGTGTTGATGTTGCAAAAGGCTTAACAAACGATTACAGGGTAGATGTATAGTAGGTTATGCTAAATGCTTGGGGATATGCACTAGAAATGAGGTAGAAGCCACTCCTTCTTGGTGGGGTTTGAAGAAGGTAACATAAAAAGGCTTCAAGAAATTCATCATTGAAGGAGACTCCAAGTTGATAATTGACTCGTTGAAAGGTACAACTAACCCTCCCTAGAAGATTAATAATCTGATTGAGGATTCAAAATGGATGATGGAAAGCTCTGATCAATATTTATTACAACATACTTTTAGAGGAGTAAAAAAAGTAGTAGATATTGTGTCTAATACTAGTCTTTCCTATTGTCAATAACAAAGTTAGAATTCTGACAACCTCCCTCAACAAATTAAAAATTTTGTTTCAAATTATCATATTCAAATTGATAATTTAAAGTTTTATCATACAAGGATTAATGATGATAGCAACTAACTCAGTTTCTCAGGATTTATTTAGTTGTATTATGGTTTATGCTTAGCACTCTTTTTTCAATTTGAATTTAAATTTTATGATCTGATGAGGTGCAAATGGGCAAGTAACAAGGACATAAAGGTTGGCTTTTGCATGGTTATCCTTGCAAATATTTTATACCACATGATATTTCATTTTCTTCATTGGTGTTGCTTATGGGACAACTTGGCGTACAAGGAGGATCATTTTGATATGATGTGTGTGTTTTATAAAAGATAAAATATGTACTTGTTTTCTAAAATTACAAGTAAAAAAATAAAGAAAACTAAATAATTTTTTGGTTCATGAATCATACATAGAGAAAATGAAATTATTAAAGAGGGGATAAAACTAAAATTATCGAGTATCTTATTTTAGAGGAAATTACTATAGTTGGTATATATATATATATATATATATATATATATATATATATATATATTTAAATTGGGAAACTATGTATTTATATATGCAAAGGTAGATCAACACAATCTCAATTTCGCATTTAAGTACAACTGTTATCTAAAATATATTGTTACTTTCTCACTTTGATAATGTGTATGCCAACATTAAATCATAAATCAAACAAGATAGTAATCGATTATCATAAGCATTATAAGTTTGCATTCAATTAGCTTTCTTTTTTACAATAGGAGGATTTTAAGACTATTAATTCTATTATAGAGTTAATTTTTCCACTTACATGAAAATAATAATATCACCCCTTTTGTAGTAAGATCGTTTTGAGTAAATTAGTCCTCTTAAGTGGTTTCCCTTTAGTAAACCATAAGGATGATTTTTGGTAATAACTTATAAATATATATTTTTATAATAAATTGAAAAACATGATATATATCTAGATTTTGATCTACTCGAGTTATATTTTATAGTTAACCTTATAGAAATCGTTGTATAATATATTGGTGAACCAAAGGAAATAGGGTTGCACCTTTTGGGAGATAGAACTAAGGGGACCTACTTCCAGCTTTGGTTCATTAGGAAACCAAGATCCTTCAACCAAGTGACTCAATTGAGGGAAGGTTTAGTGGGTGGTTTCCTATGGTGTGATTAAATGGGGGTTCACCATTAAATGAAGCTTGAAAGGAGAAATGAAAAATCTAATACACTAAACCCTAGAAACTTGAAAGCATTAAACCAAAATGACAAGAAAAAATCAAACAAAAAGGAACCTAGTAAACTAACGGAGTCCAAGCAAGGTCTACAACTCTGAAATTCCACTTTTTGAAATGTACTAGGACTCATACGCCAGGTTGGGTGATTTAGTCCTGCTATAGGAATCTGGGTAGAATCTTGAATCTTCAGGTGAATGTTCAGGATCTATAAAAAACTAGAAAAAGGGCTATACTAGGACTCATATGCCCAAAGGGGTGATTTAGTGCCAATATTAGGGTTTGACTAATATTTATGTAGCCTTTGGAGATCTTTTGTATATTTCATAATGTCTGATTCTTCGAATCTAAAAGTATGAATTCTATTATGTAGGTGATTTTCCATGAAGATGACAACTTTTATGAATTTTTCCTCAAAGGATCTTCAAGCTCCAATTTACATAAATTTGCAATCACATCAAGAGGGAAAATTGTTGTTTCTTAGGGAATAAGGATTTGCCTTGGTCAAACCTCATTTGTGTAATTAAACCTTGAAATGAAATGTAATAGCATGAAGGAATGATGAATGAACAAATATGATGTTGAAACTCACCAAACCCTTGAAATAAAGGATGCAAACTTGTATGAAATAGCTAACATGAATGTGGATCTTGACTCTTGATCTTGATATGAGATAATGTATTTCAATACTTGCTTGAATCATGAAACCTACATCACAAGTGTTAGCTCAAAAACACACATAATTCATGAAGAATTTGATATGATGATTGAATATTTAATTCTACTCCAAATGCTTGATAATTTTCTCTTGAATCCTCTTAATCTCATAAATCTACCTCAGGAATTCTCTCATCAATTTGCTAGGAGAAATTATGTGAAAAAACCTTGTATTTATACTTGTTTATCCCTAAATTCCCAAAATTACAACACTACAAGCCAACATCAAATCTAGGATAATAAAATCCTGCCAATAATGTGATTTAAAATAGGTCCAAGTTAAAGTAGGAATCATACGCCAGGTTGGGTGTATGAGTCCCAATAGCTTAAAACTGGGACACAAAATCCAAGAAGTGTTAAGTTCAATGCAATATTTGAAACCAGGCCCCAAGACCTAGATGGAACCCATATGCCCAAAAGGGAGTATGAGACCTAGATTCCTAGATTTGGAACACATAGCCAAAAACATTAGATTATGATTTTCCATTTGTTAAATGTCAAGATTAACCTCAGAAAAATGTATTTAATTAGGCTTGTGGATGCAAAATAGGACCAATTAAGGCATAAATGAACCTAAGTTTAACAAGGAGGGATAAAAAAAGTGATAAAATGTAAAGGGATACATTTTTCTACACTACATTTAGCCCCCACTTTAGTGAGAGGATGACCTTGTGTCAAACTCACGCTAAAGTAGACAAATTTGCATCAAGAGGGCTCCAAGTGTACCAATTCTAGTGAGATAGGATGACAATGATCAAGAGGGTTGCACAATCCCCTAGGATCAAGATCCTATGGTAGAACAATGTAGGCACAAAATAACAAGCATGTGAATGATGTATGAAGAAACAACAAGGTACAAGCATACACTGCCAGAGACATAAGGAATACAACAAAAATGGGCGGATCAAGCCTCGACTATTCATCCAACATGATGTGGATCAAGCCTTAGTTTTTTTTCCAAAAATAATTTTACAAGTGGAATACGGTGTCCACTATGCAAACAAAACACACACTCACACGGGCTAGTGGAATTTGGTATCCACTAGGTGAGTCCCCAGTAAGACACATACACACGCAACCAGTATGTGCCCAACCAAACAAGCAAGTGACTATGGGAAAGTCATGCCTAAGGTCGGATCACATACATACTAACCATACAAAAGCTATACCTCCTGATAAATTTGATAAGGTGAAAAACAACAAGAACAACCAAATTCATGAGGCAAGCAAAACTTCGTATGCTAACACCCATGAACAAATATGATGGCTCCATAGGCAAGAAAAGTGTGTTATGCAAGGTGTCCATATAATAGTTATTGTAAATACAAAATAGTGTAAGGTACATTCAAAGGGGTTTTCCTTAGTTCATGTAAGGTCTCCACTTAGGGAACATTGTGCCTAATGTCTCCAAGAGTGGACCAATTGAAGAATAGAAGATTCACAACTTAGGGGATGTAGTGTGTTGCATCAAGCCACTAAGAGGAATATAATATGCTAAGAGAGATCATGCTCTTGGAGGACATCACACCCAATGTCACCACAAATAGAAAAATGCATTGCACGAAGTAAGAAGATTGCACAATGAAACATGAGTTGTAATTGAAATGCAAAAGAATAATGCCAATGTATGCCCCCACTTTAAAGAAATTGCTAAACACTATTTTGTGGGAAATTACTTTAAAGTAGAAAATGATAAATTCTAGAAATACATGAGAGCTTATTTGGAAAGCCCTATGCCAAGTCATATATTTCCAAATATAGCTATGTCATGAAAAGAGGTTGTCCCCGAAATGAAATCCCAAAATAACATAAGGGATCCATGGATTCGGGGTTAGTATGTCTTTGCTACAATGTTATTAGAGAGCTCAGAAATGTCATCATTCCCCAAATACTCAAGGAACATGAAGAATGACACAAAGAGAGTGAAAACAATGAAAAGATTTTGGGTCAACATGGAAGAGAGCTAAATGTCTCGATGCCTTACGTCATCCCAAAAAGGAAAACAAAAGATGTAAAGAAAAGATAAAAGGATAATACTTTGGGTCAACATGGAAGAGACCTAAATGTCTCAAAATCTTGTGTCATCCCCAAAAGAAAAACACAAGACAAAGTGTAGTTTCAAAAAATGTCGTTGGGGAAATTTTCACACATGTTTGGGCCCTCCTTGTGGATTTAGGCTTAATGATGTCTTGATTTAATGTTGTAATGTGAATTACATATTCACATTAGGTCTTGGGCCCTTGCAAACCAATGGATTTAAATGGTACCTTGCTAAAGTGTTGTAAAGTGTTTTGACACACATTCACACTTTCCTAAGGTTTTATCAATGAAATAAACATAATAAACCTCTTTTTAATCTTAATATTTCCTTCTTTCAAGTGTTGTAAAGTGTTGTAACACACTTTCACATTTTTCTAGGCTTGTCATTAATAATTGGGCTTTCTTAAGCTTTTATTGGCCCTATTTTGTATAAGCCTCATTTATTACATCTTTTCGAGGATAATCCCAACACCAATCAATAACCAATCATAATTCAATTGTCTATGGCTCATGTGTCCTAGATTTAGTGATCTAGGACTCATTCACCACCTTGGATGAATGGGTCCCACTTAGATCTTTTGGCCCCAAACCGGTTTTCACACATTTCTAAGCACTTTTGGTTTTTGGTCCCATACATTATGTCTGATGGGACTCATTCACCACCTTGGGTGAATGAGTGCCATGTGGCCCAAAATCAAATTTAATTGAAATTTTTGGCGGTATTTTATTCTCCTAGATCTAATGTCGGCTTGTAGTGTTGTAATTTTGGGAATTCTTGCATAATTGAGTATAAATTATACAAGGTTCTTTCACTCATATTCTCACCTAGAATTCAAGAGATATCATTAAGCATTAACAAGAATATTCAAGAGCATTCAATGGCAGATTATTAAGCATTTTAGAGCATTCATCAAGCATCAATCATCATGCCAAAGACTTCATCCATCATGTTTGTTATTGTGCCAACAATTGTGATGTAGGGTTTATAATTCAAGCAAGTGTTTAATTCAATATCAACATCATTCAAGAAAGAGTCAAGAACCACATCCATTGTTGAAATCTCAAGCATATTTTCAACACCTTGCTAGGGTTTGGTGAATTGCAACATTGTCATTTTTTCATTCATCATTCTCCATTCATATTTGCTTTAATTTCAAGGTTTAATTACCAAAAAGGGGTTTGACCAAGGCAAACCCCTATCCACTAACCCAACAAAATTTCCCCCTCTCCTTTGAGTGTGATTTGTAGGTTTAGGTTGCAGATTTCCTAAGGAGAAAGATTGGAGAAAATTTGTAAATCATCAAAAGTTGTCAAAGTTCTCATCAAGCCTTGGAGAACCTTGGAGAAGACCTACAAGTTACAAATATGAGATTCAGATCTAGAAACCAGTTAGGAAGGATAGAGAAGACAAAGAAGAGTAGGATTAGCCTTTGAAGTTGTAGAAAATCCCAATTGGACTGAATCACCACTTCTGGAAAATGAGTCCCAATTCCAACATGTTTTCAGGATTTTGTAGATTTAGATATCCTTTTCTTTGAAACCTGTTCCTGCACAGTTTTCTAGAAATTGGATTTATTTTCCTAGCTTGGTGAATGAGTCCTAATCAATAGTAAAAGCATATTTTCCAGTGTTCCAGATCTCCATTCAACCTTCTTTGAATTCCCAGGTGCACACATTTTGTTTTACAGTTTTTTGGTGCATTTCATTCACTCTTTTGGGTCATTTAGTGTTAGTTGTTTTAATTGACTGATTCAATCCACATCTCCCATGAAACACCTGCAAATGGTTACCTATCACAATATAGAAAAGATCAATAAGCAAGATTGTGCTCAATAACCTAAGAATTATATTGATGCAACTATCGGCTAAATATTTTTCCGTACAAAATTGATACAATTACAATGAATCAATCCTTATGAAAAGGATGAAAGCTAACCCTAGATTAGGGTTAGATTAGAACATGACAAGTGTCCTCATAGGAATGAATGAGACAACATGTTTTAATATTAGAGGCTCTAATTATGCAAAAATCAACTGATTAATTAAAGCAAATAAAGAAATAAAAGCACTCCTAAGTTTAGCTTAAGTGTAATAAAGCATAAAGTGACCCAATTAATTAATGATTAATTAATTAATTAGGTGATGAATTTATTACTCCAACACCCCCCCTTAAGATTAACTAGGGAGAAACTAAACTATGATAAAGAAATACATGAATGGATGCATGAATGGGTCCCACCCTAACAGCTGATGAGGTACCCATGTACATAAATGAAACTCTCATAATTGGAGAAAGGGAGAAAACCATGCATGGGAATAAAACTCCCCTCCAAAAGAGAGAAAAGAAAGAATGTAATGGACTAATAAAAGAAGGATAAAAGGTGGAATACATGATACCCCCCAAAGACAACTTCTATCACATAAGTACATATACAATGGTCTCCATAGGAGAGATAGAAAGAGACTAGAAGGCTCCCCCACAATGAAGAAAATCATGTCGCAATGGTGGATGCCTGATGTAGAATCCAAAAAGAGATACTGAAGTGGCAAATAACATTCCTCCCCTTGGGAAGAAACAAATCCAAAGGATGATGCCGAAGAAACCCTGTGAAGAGTGATGAACCAATATGTCTCAAGATGTGTGCCTCTAAAAGCTGCTCATGTATCCACATGTCAGAAAGCGATGATGGCGATCCACAATCCTATGAAGACTGATGTAGAAAAAGCTTCAAAGGAAATGAAGATGGTGGTCCAACATCGGTGATGTGACTATCAAAAAAGAGGAGATGAATGTCCTCAAAGTAATCCTCCAGATTTGCAATATAGGATTCTAAAAACAAGGACGATATGTTTGTGAGATACGAATCCGAAGTAGCTATGTTTGGAAGATGTATGATGTCCTTCTGCACTAAATCAATAGGGGCCAAGGATGTGGTGATGTGAAACTGATTTGGAACAAAAGGGGATGCTAATGTAGTCTCGATTTGAAGAGTGGGAACATGAATGCAAGTCTTTGAACCATCAGAACATGCAAGACCTATGATATACTCAAGCTCCTGTAAAGTATCGTCATCAAATGGTATAGAATCTGCATTTGTAAGAGGAATGAGACAATCTGTAGCAGGATCCTCTGGGTATGGAGAGATATGAGGGTCTCCACAGATCTCCCAAAGTCATGTCCAAAGTATGTGGGGACATTCAAAGTCTGATACATCATACATAGTGTCAAGATCAACACTAGATCATATAACCCATACAATATGATCTACTATGTTGCCCCATGCTGAAAAACTCCCTGGTGTGTTTGGTGTAGGTATGAGTCCATACAAATAAGGAAAAATATCAAGCCACCTGAGATGTGTCAGGATGCCATTTTTCCAAGACTCATAGTTTTCATTGTCCAAGTTGATCACAAAAGGATGAATAGAAAAACCCATGATACTCACTCAAAAGAAAAAAATAGAGACTAATGATCTCAGTACATATAAAGTAAATCAAATGATGTCATCTCACACAAACAAATCCTTTCCAGGTGCCAAGATGTCCAAGTAATTAAGTAAAGTGTGAAAACACAAAATACTGAATAAAATGTACCTGGGGTAGATTCTGGAAAAAGTGCATGAATAGATCTAAAGAGCTCTAAAATACCTTTCCAACGTCGCTTGAATCGCAAAAATTAGAGATAAAAGAAAGAAGTTACGAGCTCAGAAGCACAATATGAAGATCTAACTTTGACTTATGATAATAGGAACCACTAGAAAAATCAAATAATTAGACCTACACCACTGGAAAGTTCGTGGAACCAACTTTCTGACTATATCTCGTTTGCTTGATTTTGACACCATATGCCCAAGTTATGCCAAAAAGAAAAAAAAGCTCCTTTATGACAAACTGGGTTAGGAGGGGGAAAATGACTGGGTCATATGATGATGTCATCTTGATGTCATGATGATGTCAGCAACATGTGGGCCTAAATTTGACGGCCTGCAAGGCGTCATAAAAATAAATGCCTTCGCCGAAAAAATTGTCGATCACCTGAAACTGCTCTTTAACCCGAAATATGTTGTCAAAGGGAATATTCCCCTACCATTGCGGATGTCAGAATTGCCGACTTTTTTTGTACGGGAGCCAAATTTTTGTTTGGCCACCTGATTTTTATTGTGGCTGCCTGGTTTAAAATGACCTGCCACTTGAATTTGTTGAAGTGGAATATTTCGCTATGGTGTTGCCGAATGTGGAGAAGCCACCCATAATTTTGCTTGGAGCGGCGGTATTGGTGGGGCCCGCAGCTACTGCTGCAATGCCCGTGCAGGGTACTATTCCCTGCACAGTGCCTATTAATGGCAACACTTATTGATTTTTTGTTATTTTTTTATTTTGAGTTTTTTAAAATTTGTTTTCGATTTCAAACAAATTTTTTTATAATATTTTTTTTGCATGCAGGATAAAAAATAGTAAAAACCTTAGAATTTTTTTATCAATGGAGAAAATTTGAAAACCAAAAATTTGAAACTACGTACACACAAATTGAGGCACCCAGATATGTATGGATCTATGTGTCTCTATAAAAAAAATTATTTTCTTGCAACTCCTCGGATTTGAGCAAAACAATAAGCTATCTTAAGGTTTTTGGCCACTCCGAACGTGATGGCAACATCCGTTTAGCTCCAGGATGCACCAAAAATTTGCTGAAGGTCAGATCCCTCCAGAAATTGAGTAGGGGGCTACAAATTTGGGCTCTGATACCATGTTGTACAATTGACTGATTCAATCCACAACTCCCATGAAACACCTGCAAACGATTACCTATCACAATATAGAAAAGATCAACAAGCAAGATTGTGCTCAATAACCTAAGAATTATATTGATGCAACTATTGAATGAATATGTTGTAGTACAAAATTTATACAATTACAATGAATCAATCCTTATGAAAAGGATGAAAGCTAACCCTAGATTAGGGTTAGATTAGAACATGACAAGTGTCCTCATAGAAATGAATGAGACAACATGTTCTAATATTAGAGGCTCTAATTATACAAAAAGCAACTAATTAATTAAAGAAAATAAAGAAATAAAAACACTCCTAAGTTTAGCTTAAGTGTAATAAAGCATAAAGTTACCCAATTAATTAATGATTAATTAATTAATTAGGTGATGAATTTATTACTCCAACATTAGTTTGCATTCAATTAGGGCTTTGCATTTCATTGTCTTTTCCAAGTTTACACTTGGTGGTGAACCCCTCATTAGATCATATTCAGCCCCTAGAATAGCCCTCTTGCAAGATATCCTTCTCTTTTGCATTGAGATATCAAGGGTTTGTTCTTGAGTGAAAGTTAGTGAAAATTGCCCCCTTTTGGGTCCTCAAACCCTTTAAAGGTGCGATAGACCCTATTTTTCATCTTTCATTTTGGTGAACCTATATTTAGAACATCACAATTCTGATTTGGAGTGCACTTTCATCCTATATTTGGCTTGCATTAACATTGCATTAGGATTTACATTGATTAATTTACATTCTAGGGTTTCAAATTTTGCATTAGTGAAAACTCATTTAGCTTGAATTTTTGCATCTCATATATAGCTCATAAAATATAAAAAAGCATAAAATTCAATTGAGAATTCTAAAAAAATTCAAAAAAATCATCACTGGGACCTATTCACCACCTTGGGAAAATCAATCCCTTTGCATATTCCACAGTGCATTTTTTGGCATTTAGAGTTCATTTTTTGAGTTTTTGTTTCTTGTTATTATCTTTCAATTTCAGTTTCCAAAATTTATGTTATACACATTTCATTGTCCTTAGCTTATATTGCATTTCCATTCACCCTGCATTTAGTATCCTTTGTATGAGTATTTGGTGTCCTATTGCTAATAATGTAGTGAGACAAAGTTCGAGACTCATGTCATCCCGCGATAGCACAATCGTTGTGGATCTTGGTTTGTCTAGCTCTTTCGCTCCTAGTATTGACACTAGTACACTAGATATGGATAATACCTTTAACAACTATTTTCCTTCAAGTAGTATGCAAGTTGAAACAAGGAATGATAGTGTCCAACAAGAAAACATAATTCACATTCATGAGGACCTAGCACACTTACAACATCAAGTGAACAATGACAACATTTCAACTACTGTTATTCCTACAATAGATAACATCCACCGCATGCTTGAAAGTGAAGATGGGCTTGAGCTTGTGAAAAACATAGTTCAAATATTTGGAAAATACCTCCCGCCAACCACTGGTTTTCCTATACCTACAAGTAATGTCACCAGCCAAGGAGGAACTCAAATTCATCCTCCCACAACAATTGCCTCAATACCTACCTAAACCAACCCTCAGGTCACAAAAACAATGCAACAAGTTAGTAATGTGATTCCTTCCTTGTGTATTCCTACTAGCATCCCTAGTTCCTATATGGCATCGCATGTTATATCTCCTACCACTTTACCACCTATAAGCATCCCATTCACTTATTCTAGGAACACATATGTACCCCTTCACCTTTGTCACTTCCATCTCAGAGCACAAGTAATGAACCTCTCCTTAATCAACTATTCCAAACCATTTCATCACTCCAAAAGAAAGTTTCCACCATCAATCAAAATCAAAATGGTCCACCTACATATTATGTCAAAAGTAGTCCATTGTCCCTGGAGATATTACAGACACCGATGCCACAAGGTGTAGAGGTGCCTTTTTTTGAGAAATATGGAGGGAAGGGAGATCCTTCTAACCATGTTAATGCATATACTACCTTATGTAATGACTTTGTCCTTGATGATAAAATCTTGGCAAAGCTTTTTCCTATGTCCTTGAAAGATACCACCTTGGAATGGTTTTCTTCTTTACCAAACAACTCAATTCATTCATTCAATGAACTTGTTAATGCATTTTTAATCCATTTCCAAGTATACATGACTCCCAAGATGACCTTGGTCAATTTGATGAGATGCAAGCAAAAAGAAGAAGAAAAGATAACTGAATATATCTTACGCTATCAATCGTTTTATTCCCAAATCGATGTCAAGGTCCTTGACCCCCACCTTCAAAATATGTTTATAGAAAATTTGTAAAGCAAGATCCAAGACAAGCTTACCATGATGAAATTCCCATCCTTCACACACTTGTGTACTACACTTTGTGATTATCAAAATTTGGTTAGAAGTCAAGATACATAGTCCACTTCTAGCCGAATCAAGAAATCTAATCCCACAAACCAAAAAATATCCCAACCTTTTAGAAAAAATAAAGGGTTCCTTCAATTCAATCCCCCTCAACAAACAACTCAAAATTCCAATAACCAAGTAGTTGTTGTTAAAGTCACGATAACCTTTAGCTATTGAGAGCCAAAGAGACAATTCACTCCCTTACCTGATACCCTTCATAACACAATGTCCTAGCTTTTAGAAAAGTAAATGATTACCTTGCCTCCCATTAAAACACCTAATCCTAATAAGCCTTTACCCCCGAGCTTTAGATCAAATTCTTATTGCCACTATCACCAATGAAATGGACATGCCATGAAACATTGCAAGCATCTTAAACATCTTGTGCAAGACCTCATTGATTTTGGTAATCTTCAATTGGAGGTGTTAGTAATCAAGGAAATAAGTATGTTGCCCCTCCTAACCAACACTTGCAAATCTTTACCAACCCCATGCCAAAACATAATATTTCATTTTCAAAGCTAGTATAACTACAAAGAATGATGTGCTGAATGTTTACACAAATGATGATAACAATGATCCTATCCATAGTAGTCGTATATATGAAATGGTAGGAGAAATAGACGTCATTCCTCATAAGGGACAAACTAAAAATCCTCTTGAAATTGCTTTCTCCTTTAAGGATATACTTAAACATGCTCCTGATGGTCCTCTTTACATAGTTGGCCATATCTATGACAAGCCCACTAATGGGATCTTAATAGATCCCACCTATGCAAAGAATGTGATCATCGAGTAATTCTTACTTTTGCATGAGCTCTATCAAGACATATACGATAAGCCAAAAGCGTGGATCAAGACACACAATGGTTTCGCTTGCCCTACGATAGGATCAATCAATCTTCTTTTACAAATAGGACCAAAAATATTAGATGTATCATTCTCCATCATCTCGTAGTCAAACCAATTTTGTGTGAAGCTAGGCCATCCATGGCTTCTCTCCATGAAAGTTGTCCCTTTGATTTTACATAAATGCTTAAATTTTCCAGTTGACAATGAAATATTCACCATCCACCATAGTGGTTTTAACCCATTATCTTCCAAAGGAAATTTTTTCTTAGATTTCTTTTGGCCCAAGCCTATGGAACCTATAAAACCATGAGAAGAATTATTTTTCTTGTCCTATAAAAAGTTCAAGGCAAAGAAGATAGCAAAACTATCCCTCTGAAACATGTCCCCATCCACATTCGAGCCTACTATCCTTGATGAAACCATGCTTCAACCTAAACAAGTCCCAAATGACCAAAACTTAACTAAGATAGAACCTTCACCTACCTCTTACAAAAGACCAAGAGATAATGAAAATAACCCTGTCACACCTCCTAGAATAAAGCAAGTATACAAAGTCAAAGAGAAAGTGGTCAAATAACCTCACATGGTTCCTTTTGTTCCCCCCCTTAGGGAAGAAAACAAACCTATGGTTGATCAAACCGCTCCTACACAAGCACAGCTTGAAAACAAAACTAAAAGAAATAGAGGTGCTAGAGAGCATAGGTGTAGACATCATGCCCTTGCTCATAGGTTACATGAAGAATTAAAAAAATAAAATGAAAATCCAAACTTGACTAAAGAAATGCATGATGAACCTACCCCTTCCCCGAAACAAAACAATCCAATACAACAACCACAACAAGAGTTGAACTCTTCCATGGACATTATCCTTCAACCTCCTATTGTGATTAATTTGGATGATGATGATGAGGTTGCTAAAATTTACAAAGAGGTGCATAATGAATTGAATGCATTGTTTTCCTCTTCCATGATCTTAAATGACAAATCTCCTACAAAGAGTGTTGAACCTATTACTAATCCTAGTTCGACACTTGCTATTGTCCCTTTGGCTAGTTGTCTGCCTTTGGTATACAAAGAACATGATTGGGATGTGGAAGAGCTACTAGTAGGTTGGCTCACATACGCCTTACTAGTTACCTTTCGCATTATTTCTTTGGGTGATCCCACAATATTGGTTTACAATCTCTGGGAGATCCTGATTTTTGTTGAAATCATATAATTTTAGAAAATATAATGATTTAGGCCTTGAAAATTTCCATTTAAAGGATTCCAATTGAATAGAGTTTGATCGAACCACCTTAGATTTGTTGGTGTGAATAAATTTCTTGTACCTAGATAATTCATTCACTAGGTAATTAGGGGACATATTCACATGATTAATTTTACTTAGGAAAAAGATTATTTCTAGAAGTCTTAGTTGGCTTTTCTAGAACTTATCTTATCTAGCTAGTATTGCATGATTCCTAGGTAGTTAGTTGTCTCATGTCATAGGATTATGAAACTTGTCATGATCTTGTCTAATCCTATCTCTCAACCTTGCCTTTATAAGCAAGGCATCTCATGTACATTTGCATCAATCAATCAATATTCAGCCATTATTCAATCTTGCATTGTGAAGCAAGCTTTCTTGCCATTCTCACTCTTGTGGAAGTGGTTTTGGTTGCAACTGTTCTTGGGGGTGCTGGGGAGTAAGTGGGAAGGGTTCTATTGATATGGGGGAAGGGAATTTCAATGATGTACTTTGTGTTCCTTCTTTGACCACTAATCTCCTTTCTATTTATCAAATTACTCATGGGGGTCAAGGTAAAATAGTTGAGTTCACTCCAGATAGGGTGTACATAAGGGAATTGGAGACTAGGGATATTTTTTCTATCGGGATGGTTGATCATTCATCTCGAGTATATTGTTTTTCACATTTTTCTTTAGAAGATGATAATGTTCCTTTGACTGCATCACACACTCCATTGAGTGTGAACCATGTTAGTGAGGAGAAGTTTGGTCATCTACACCTTGGTATTCTAGAGACCAGTGTTGAGCTTCCTACTCCTCCACCTCCTACTTCTTCAACCATTGATGCTTCTATTCAGTAGGATGATCATAGTTTTTCAGATCTTGCTTTATGGGATGAGTATTTGACAGGGATTTCTAACTTGTTCATGGAGTCTCATATTGCATCTTTGGAGGACACTCTTGAGGGGATTACACTCCTCTTTGATGACAGTTTCAACACAATTGTTACCCCATCTACTTTTTCTTTGGAGATTGACATTCATGAGTCTCCTCCTTCACTTGATTTGTCATAAATCTTGGTTGAGTGTGACCATGATTATGTTGTGACTTATTCAAGCTTGGAGACTCCTACTCAATTTTTAGAGGCATACATGTTGAGCATTCATTCTTCCTCCTTTCAATTGGACATGGAGTGGCTTCTTCATCCACTTATGGATTTGTTTCTTCCTAAGGGGAGATGTGTTGCTTGCAAACATTGGATCATCTTTTGTTTTCAGGCATTCTTCATCAACATTGGAGCTTCTTCATTATGGGGGGATAACTTATCTCTCTACCTCCCTCTTATCGGGGGTAAATGATTGTATATACATGATGGATGTAGTCCTTGGGGGGTATCATTGCATCCTCCATACATCATGTTTGGTTTGTTTTATTTTTATTTTTCTCTCTTTTGGAGAGGAGTTTTGTCCCATTGGGTTTTCTCCTTTTCTTCGCTTGTGAGAAAATTGCATTGTTTGGATTTGCATTGTAAATGGGTACCTAACATGGCCTAGTAGCCGAGACCCATAGTCATAGTCTTTGCATAGTGTGCATAATAATCTTCTCCCTAAGTTGCACTTAAGGGGGGGTGTTGGTGTGAATAAATGTCTTGTACCTAGATAATTCATTCACTAGGTAATTAGGGGACATATTCACATGATTAAGTTTACTTAGGAAAAAGATTATTTCTAGAAGTCTTAGTTGGCTTTTCTAGAACTTATCTTATCTAGCTAGTATTGCATGATTCCTAGGTAGTTAGTTGTCTCATTTCATAGGATTATGACACTTGTCATGATCTTGTCTAATGCTATCTCTCAACCTTTCCTTTATAAGGAAGGCATCTCATGTACATTTGCATCAATCAATCAATATTCAACCATTATTCAATCTTGCATTGTGAAGCAAGCTTTCTTGCCATTCTCACTCTTGTGGAAGTGGTTTTGGTCACAACTGTTCCTGGGGTGTTGGGAGTCACCATTTACTCCCTGGCACAAGATCAAACCCCTTGGATAGAACCCCACTAGTTTTAAACCATACCTATAATGTGAGTCTTTATACCTATCAAAGTCAAGCTGATAAAAACCACTTTTGATTTACCTTGGGGATCAAATGAATTCATTTAATTTTTTGTTAGCATGTATTTCCTTATTATAATCTTCCCAAAAAGTATAACTTTAAATAAATTTAATTTTATTATTATATTTATTTTTTATTTCTTGTGAATGTAGGTTTTTCACCAAAATCAAGCTCTATGTTCTACATGTGGAAAAATAGAAGATTATCAAAAACAAATTTAAAAAATATGAGTGCACCAAATATTGAAGTCATTGATCCAACAAAAAAGAATTTTGATACATACAAAAAGGTTATATTGTATACACTCTCCCTCATGTTCCAATTATAATTGGTTTGATTAAACTTAATTAAGGAAAACTATTCAGTCGAAAAACACTATGAAACCAAATGAAAGTGTTAGATATGATAGCTACAAATCTAAATTCAAAAAAAATAGAATTTTATCCTTCATGGAAAAAAAGTTATGTTGTATACGGTGATCATCACTCCTTAAAAATGGTGTTTACTGAAAAAAATGAGTTTTTGAAGGATATGGAAAAAGAAGTGCAATTTTATTCCAATTTTTTTTTAAAATATATATTTAGAATCTAAAGAAAAAATGCCACAAATCACTAGTTTGCATCATCTTCAAATTCCGCATGGTTTAGCTACTCTAGGTGCTAGACAATGAAGATTTAGTTAGAAAAATCAGTTCATTGTCTAGTTTGGCCAAAAATTGTAAGCCAGATTGTGGGATCACGGGCTTTATTTTTCATTTTTCATTTTTGTGATTGCATGTGTGTAATGTGATGCCCCATGATGTTTTGTTTGATTTTCTCTTTGTGAAGTTCCTCTATTTGTACCTCTATCTTCTCTAATGCTGTACATTTTACTTTATGATTTTATATCTTTTCATTTGTCTTATGTTTCCCTTTGGGATGACAAGGTGTTGAGATTCATGTCTCTTCCATGTTGACCCAAAATATTTTCTTTTTTTTTTTTATCTTTTTCATTTGTCTTCTGCTTTCCATTTGGGGATGACGCAAGGCATCGATACACCCTATGTCTCTTCCATGTTGACCCAAAAGGTTTTTCTTTGTTTTCACTCTCTTTCTATCATTCTTCCAATTTTATGTGTATTTTGGGGATGATGATAGTTCTGAGCTCTCTAAAAAAATTCCAGCAAGAACATATTGACACCAAATCCATAGATCTCTTATGCGTTTGGTGTTTTCATTTTGGGGGCAACCTCTCTCTCTTTCTTTTTCTCTTACATGACGCAACTTTGCTTGGAAACATATGACTCGGAATAGGGATTTCCAAGTTATATCTCACATCCTTTTTGTTTTAATTTATCATTTTCTACTTTAAAGTAATTGCTCACATCATGGCATCAAGCAATTTCGTTAAAGCAGGGGCATACATGGGCATCATTCTTTCGCATTTTTCTTTTCATGGTTCATGGTGCAATTTTCTTATTTCATACGATGTGTTTGTGGCTTTTTGGATGACATTGGTTGCAATGTCCTTCAAGAGAATAATCTCTCTTAGCATATTACATTCCTCTTAGTGGCTTGATGTGACACACTACATCCCCCAAGTTGTGAATTTTCTATTCTTTGATTAGTCCTCTCTTGGAGACATTAGGAACAATTCTCCCTAAGTTAAAGACCTCACATGAGCTAAGAAAGAATCCTTTGAAAATATCCTATTTTTCATTTGTTGTTATATGGCCACCTTGCATAACACAACTTGCATGCCTATGGAGCCATCCTGTTTGTTCATGAGATCCAAGCATACGAAGTTTTTCTTGTCTCATGAAGCTCGAAAATCATTTTGCATGGTGCCTTATTAAAGTTATCAGGAGGTATAACTTTAGTATGGTTTGAGCAGGATGATCGATCGAGGCATGACTTTCCCCATAGCCACTCGTGTGTGTGTGTGAGTACATACTGGCCATGAGTGTATGCTTCTCACCTTTTTAGACTTCTCACCCATCAGACGACCAAGAGTTTCGTTGCCGCAAAGTGAGTATGCATTTTTCATAAAAACACCCTAGATCTAATCCACATTGTGATGGAAAAATAGTCAAATCTTGATCCAAATGTCTTTTATCTTTTACCTTTTCTCTTTTTCATCTTTGACAGTGTATGCTTGTGCTTTGCTGTTTTTATTTATATCATTATGATGTGTGTTCTTTTGTGGCTATGTTGGTTTGTCATGGGATCTTGATCTTGGGGGCTTGATCACCCCTCTTGATGTTTGTCCCATCTTACTAGAATTGGTACACTTAAACCCCTCTTGATGCATGTTTGTCTAATTTAGTGTGATTTTGAAGCAAGTTCATCCTATCACTAAAGTGGGGGCTAAATGTATTGTTGAAAAATGTTGTCAGGGACATTTTCTCACTTTTTTGGGCCCTCCTTGTGGATTTAGGCTTAATGATGCCATGATTTAATGTTGTAATGTGCATGAAACATTCACATTAGCTCTTGGATGCTTGTGAACTAATGGATTTAAATGGTACCTTGCTGAAGTGTTGTGACACACTTCACACTTTCCTAAGGTTTTATTAATGAAATGAGCATAATAAACCTCTTTTTAATCTTAATATTTCCTTATTTCAAGTGTTGTAAAGTGTTGTAATACACTTTCAAAATTTTCTAGGCTTGTCATTAATAATTGGGCTTTCTTATGCTTTAATTGGCCTTATTTTGATTCTATAAGCCTCATTTAATGCATCTTTTCAAGGATAATCCTGACACTATTCATTAACCAATCATAATTCAGGTGTTTCTGGCTTGTGTGGCTAAGATTCAGTGATATGGGACTCATTCGCCACTTTGGGCAAATGGGTCCCACCTGGATCTTTTGGTCTCAAACATGTTTTCATGCATTTCTAAGCACTTTTGGTTTTTGGTCCCATACATTATGTCTAATGGGACTCATTTTCCACCTTGGGAGAATGAGTCCTGTGTGGCCCAAAATCAAATTTAAATCAAATTTCTAGCAGGATTTTATTCTCCTAGATCTGATGTTAGCTTGTAGTGTTGTAATTTCAGGAATTTTTGCATAATTGAGTATGAATACAAGGTTCTTTCACTCATATTCTCACCTACCATTCAAGAGAGATCATTAAGGATTCACAAGAGCATTTAAGTGTAGATTATTAAGTATTTTAGAGCAATCCTCAAACATCAATCATCATGTCAAAGACTTCATCCATCATGTTTGTTATTGTTCTAACAATTGTGATGTAGGGTTTGTGATTGAAGCAAGTGTTCAATTCAAGATCAACATCATTTAAGAAAGAGTCAAGAACCACATCCATTGTATCCATCTCAAGCATATTTGTAGCACCTTATTGCTAAGATTTGGTCAGTTGTAACATTGCCATTTGTTCATTCATCATTCTCCATTCATATTTGCTTTCATTTCAAGGTTTAATTACCAACAAGGGGTTTGACCAAGGAAAACCCCTATCCACTAACCCAACAACATTTTCCCCTCTCCTTTGTGTGTGATTTGCAGGTTTAGGTTGTAGATTTCATAAGGAGCAAGACTAGAGAAAAGTTACAAATCATCCAAAGTTGTCAAAGTTCTCATCAAGCCTTGGAGAAACTTGGAGAAGACCTACAAGTTGCAAATCTGAGATTTGGATCCAAAAACTAGTCAGGAAGGATAGAGTAGATAGAGAAGAGAACGATCAACCTTTGAAGTTGTAGAAAATCCTAACTGGACTGATTTGCCACTTTTGGCGAATGAGTCTCAGCTCCAACATGTTTTCAAAATTTTGTAGATTCAAATACCCTTTTCTATGAAACTTGTTCCTGCATAATTTTCCAGACACTGGATTGATTTTCCCAACTTGGTGAATGAGTCCCAGTCAGTAGTAAAAGTAGATTTTCTAGTATTCCAGATCTCCATTTAGCCTTCTCTAGGTTCCCAAGTGCACACATTTGGTTTTAAAATTTTCTATTGCATTTCATTCACTCTTCTATGTCATTTAGTGTTAGTTTGCATTCAATTAGGGTTTTGCATTTCATTATCTTTTCCAATTTTACACTTGGTGGTGAACCCCTCATTAGATCATATTCAACCCTTAGAAAAAATCTCTTGCAATATCTCTTTCTATTTTGCATTGAGATCTCAAGGGTTTGTTCTTGAGTGAAAGGGAAAATTGCCCCATTTTAGGTCCTAAAACCCCTTAAAGGTGGGATAGACCCAATTTTCCACCTTTCACAAATAAAAGATAAAGGTTTACGAAATATAGAAGAATTTATATTCAAAAAGAGGAATATCACAATTAGAGAGATACATCAAATGAAACAGTACATGAAATCACATTACGCATGTATGCAATCACACACATACCATGAAAAAGAAATAAAGACAAGACTAGTAAGGCACATGCGATTCAACCTATAATAGGCCATCTACATCCCAATCTTGTTCATCATATGTAGAAGGTGGAAAACTAGCCAAAGGGATAACAAGTGTGGTACTAGGAGCATCATCAAGTTCAACATGTGGTAAGTCACTCTTTTGAGGAGGATCATCATAGTTATTATTGTCTAAGCTCATGGAATAAGAAAAAAATAAATTCAATTCATTAATGCACTTCTTCATTAATTTTAGCAATCACATCATCGTCATCCAAGTTAATCACAACATGAGGTCAAATGATAATGTTTAAAGAAGGTACTACTTCTTGTTGTGTTTGCAATATAGGGTCTTTTTGTTGTGGTGAAGAGGGAGACTCATCGTGTATTACTTGACTTAAGTTTGGATGTTGATTTTGTTTGTTGTTCTCTTCATTTAACCTTCGAGTAATAGCACGATGTCTACGCCTATGCTCTATACAATTTTTGTTTCTTTTGGTACAATTTTCAAGTTTCATTTGTGTAGGAGTGGGTTTATCAACCATATGTTCATTTTCTTCCCTTAGAGGAGGAACAAATGAAACCATGGGAGATTGTCCAACCACTTTCTCTTTAGCTTTGTAAAATTGTTTTATCTTAGGAGGCACATTGAGATTTTTTTGGTTTTCTCTTGGTCATTTGTAGGAGATAGGTCTTGTCTGGGTCTTCATTACTTGGAAGATATTTTGGTTCAAGCATGGCTTCATTGAAGATAGGAGACCCAATCATGGGTTGAGGCATGTTTCAAAGGGATAATTCCACTATTTGTTTCACCTTAAAATTTTGATAGGATTTGAAAAATAAGTCCTCACAAGGTTTAATAGGTTCAATAGGCTTGGGCCAATAGAAATCTAATGAAAATTTCCCACAAGAAGACACAAGATTAAAGCCACTGTGGTGCATAATAAAGATCTCATTATCAAAGGGAAACTTAAAAAATTTATGCACAACCAACAAGATGACTTCCATGGAGCATAGCCATGGATAACCAAGCTTCACATAGAATTGACCCGATGTCGGGATGATGGAGAATGAGACATCTAATTGTCTCGGTCACACTTTTAAAGGAAGGATGATCAAACCTATCATAGGGCAAGCAAAACCAATATGTGTTTTTATCCATGCTTTTGGTTTATCATATGTATCTTGATAGAGTTCATGCACAAGTAAGAATTCTTTAGTGATCACATTCTCTCCACATATTGGATCAATTAATATCTCATTAGTGGGCTTGTCATTGATTCAACTAGCTATTTAAAGAGGACCATTAGGAGCCTTTTTTATTATATCTTGTGATGAGAAAGAAATGTCAAGAGGTATTTTAGTTTGGCCCTTATGAGGTTGAATTTTGATCAATCCTACCATACTATCCATAGGACTTTGTTCATAAGTATCCATGTTTTCATCATCTATGTCAACACTCATCACATCATTCTTAGTTTCAATAGCTTTAACAAATAAAATATTATTATTTGGCATAGTGTTAGTAAATATTTGTAGGTTTTAGTTGGGAGGGGCAACAAACTTGTTACCTCGATCATTGATACCACCAATTTGAATACGATTAGAATCAATGAGCTCTTGCACCGTGTGTTTAAGATGCTTACAATGTTCCGTATCATGTCCATTTTGATGGTGAAAATGACAATAGGAATTTAATCTAAATTTTGGAGGTAATGGATGTTAGAAAACCAAGATCACCTGCATGCAATCACCTGTCACATGGAAAAGACATGCAGAACCAAAGAAGATGTTCTGTAAACCTCAAAGTAAAAATGCATTAAAGAGAATCAATTGTTACAAAGAGATCAATCCTTATGAAGGAGATCAAGAAACCCTAAATGAAACCCTAGCGTGCACACTTAATATTTAATCAATTATTAATGTGCCTAAGTTTAGCTTAAGTAACTAAAGGAACGTATGCCCAAGTTACGACCTTTGGAAAAAAATAGCTCCAAAGGGGGAAAAATAACTAGTGCGCATTAAATTTGATGGTCATCCTGCTCGTCGAGCAAAAATCTGGAGTTTAACCGGGATGTTCAAATGGTCAGCCGGGATGGATTTGCAAAGGGCTTATTTGAAAAAATTGTTTTTTTTTTAAAAAACAATAAATTTTTTTTACAGATTTAATTTTTTTGTTTTAAAAAAAATTAATAAAAAAAATTGAAGACCCATGTGGCAGGAAGGGTACACATGGTACCTTCCCTGCAGGGCGGTACTCCTGTGTAGGCCTGCGTAGGTACGGACCTGCCCAGGGTACTTCTGTACCCTTTACTTTTAAAAATAATAATAATAAAGCTTTTACTTTTAAATTTTTTTCAAAGCTTGTTTTTTTTAAAAAAAAGATTTACATTAAAAAAAATCTGAGAAATTTTTATGGTGTAGAAAAAAAATGATTTTTTTTTACTAATTTTTTAATTCTGCCCCATGCGATGGTGAACAAGGCCATATGAGCAAAAAAATTTGCCTCTAAATCAACTACCATTTTGACAATTTCACAAATGATCTTAGAGTTTTTGGGTCGCTGCACGAATGGTGAGGTTCGCTTATTGAAAAATGCTCCAAAAAAAATCGGCTACCCCTAGATCTTGCAAAAAGGATGCATATGGAAACCCTTGCATTAGAAAACTCACCGAAGGCCATATCTTTAGATCACTTAATAGCCAGCCTGCAGGTCCGAGCTCGATACCATGTTAGAAAACTAAGATCACCTGCATGCAATCACCTATCACATGGAAAACACATGCAAAACCAAAGAAGATGTTCTGTAAACCTCAAAGTAAAAATGCATTAAAGAGAATCAATTGTTACAAAGAGATCAATCCTTATGAAGGAGATCAAGAAACCCTAAAAGGGAAACCCTAAATGAAACCCTAACATGCACACTTAATAATTAATCAATTATTAATGTGCCTAAGTTTAGCTTAAGTAACTAAAGGATAAGTGACTTAATTAATTAATCAATATGATATAATTAATTAAGCATAATAACTTATTACTCTAACAATGGATTAGTAGGATCAAGAGTTTTAATGGGAGGTAAGGTAATCAAGTTCTTCTCTATAAGCTGTAACATGGTGTTATTAAGGGTATCAGGTAAGGGAGTAAATTGTCTAGCTAGATCCCTAAATGTAAAAGGATTTTTCTTCTTTATAACAACCACTTGGGTATCAACATGTTGGGTTCATTGAGGGGGATTTAGTTGAAGAAATCCTTTGTTTTGTTTCCTAAAAGGTGTGTAATAGTTTTGAGTTGTGGATTCAGAATTTTTAGGATGGCTACAGGTGGGTTTTATTTCACGACTACTAACCGAGTTTGGATAATCATAAAGAGTGGTACACAAGTGTATGAAGGAAGGAAATTTAATCATTCCAAGCTTATCTTGAATTTGATTTTATAAATTCTCAATGAACATTCATTGAAGGTGAGGATCCAAAATATTTATGTCGATTTAGGAATAAAGCAATTAGTAGCGTGAAATGAAGAGAGTAACCTTTTCATCATCCTTTTGCTTACATCTCATCAAATCAGCTAAGGTCATCTTAGGAGTCATCTGAACTTGGAAATGGTTGATAAAGGCCTCAACAAGTTCATTGAATGAACAAATTGAGTTATTTAGTAATGAGGAAAACCATTCTAAACTGGTATCTTTCAAGGACCTAGGGAAAATCTTAGCCAAGAGCTTATCTTCAAGGATGAAATTACTGCATAAGGTGGTATAAATAAAAACATGGTTGGAAGGATATTCTTTTTCTCTATATTTATCAAACTTAGGAATCTCTATACTTTGTGGTATTGGTGTTCTTAATATCTCCAAGGCTAAGGGATTGGTTTTGACATGGTATGAAAGTTGGCCATTTTGATTTTGGTTTGTAATTGAAATTTGTCGTTGAAAGGATGAATTTTTTTGCAAAATTTGGTTAAGGATTGCATCATTGGTTGTGTTTTGGGATGGAGGTGAATATGGTGGAGGTGTATATGTGTTTGAGGGGCAAGTGAATGGAATGCTTATGGGAGGTAAAGTGGTAGGAGATATGACGTGAGATGCCACAAAGGTACAAGGATTGCTAGTGGAAATACCCAAGGTAGGAATGAAATTACTAGTAGGTTGCATTGTTGTGGTAACTGGAGGGTTGGTGTAAGTAGGAATAGAGGCAATGGTTGTAGGAGGAGAAATTTGGTTTCCTCTTGGAATTTGAGTATTGTTCAAGGTTTGAGCACAACTAATAGTTGAGGTAAGATGTTTTCCAAAAATCTGAGCTAAGTTACATACAATCTCTATTCCTTTTTCACTTTCAATCATTTAGACTATGTTATCTATTGTAGGAATAGTGGTATCTAAAATTTTCTTAGTACTCACTAAGTTTTATAGGTTTTCCAATTCTTCATGGATTTGGATTAGGTTTTCTTGAGGGACACTAGCAACCATTATTTCAACACTTGTCATAGTACTCGAAGGTAAAGAGTTTTCAAGGGTATGGTCCATACCTAGTGAACTAGTGTCAACGCTATGAGTGAAAGAGATAGATAACCCAAGATCCATGATGAGTATGTTATCGTGGGATGACATGAGTCTCAAACTATGTCTCACTATAGTATTAGCAATAAGAATCCAAGTTGTAAAGCTCATGCAAAGGATAATTAATGAATGCAAGATAAATACAATGAACAAAAGATAAATGATATACTTTAATTCCAATTCTTATGTTTACAAATGCACTTGAAATGAAACCAAATTAAGCTAGATCTAGTGAAATGAATAAAACAAAAACTCAACAAATTGAAACAAAGATTTGATAGTAGCAAACAAAAGCACATAAATGAAGTTTTAAATGTTGTCAAATGTAGATTTAGACTTGATTCAGGACTAAATCACCGAGATGGGCAAATGAGTCTCAATTAGGGTTTTTGGAAGGTTTAAATAATGAACAAAAAACAACACAAATCTCCCAAAAATATGGAAAAATAACTTCTACAGAGACTAAATCACCCAGGTAGGTGAATGAGTCCCATATTACGGTTTTTAAACCAAATTTAACAAATTCTAAGTTGATGTTAAGGTTTCTAGGTTGTATGTTCAAATGACTATTTGCAAGTATAGTTTTCCAATGAAATTGAAAGATGCAAGATGCAGAAATATAACCTATATGCACTTTTCACTAATGCGAGATTTAGAAGCTCTAAATGCAGTTCAACTAATTCAAATCTAATGCAAATTTAATGCAAACTAGATCTAGGACTTACAATGTTCTCCAAATAAAGAATTCACAGGTCCAAAGGTCAGGTTCACCAAAATGAACCAAAGGAAATAGGGTTCCAGCTTTTGGGAGATGGAACTAAGGGGACCTAATTCCAACTTTATTTCATCAGGAAACCAAGATCCCTCAACCAAGTAACTCAATTGAGGGAAGGATTTAGTCGGTGTTTTCCTATGGTGTGATTAAATGTGAGTTGACCATTAAATGAAGCTTCAAAGGAGAAATGCAAACTATAATGCACTAGACCCTATAAACTTGAAAGAATTAAACCAAATTGACAAAAAAAATTAGATAAAAAGGAAATTGGTAAATTGATGGAGTCCCCACAAGGTTTGCAACTCTAAAAATTCTCTTTTTGAAGTTTACTAGGGCTCATACATCAAGTTGCGTGATTTAGTCCTACTACAGGAATTTGGGCAGAATCTGTAATCTTTAGGTGAATGTTTAGGATCTACAGAAAACTAGAAAAAGGGTTGTACTAGGACTTATATGCCTAAAGGTGCAATTTAATCCACATATTAGGGTTTGACTGATATTTTTTTAGCCTCTAAAGATCTTTCGTAGCTTTCGCCTTGTTCGAGTCTTCAAGTATGAAAGTCTAAATTTTGGCCTGTAGGTGAGTTTCCATGAGGATGGCAACTTCTTGAAAACTTTGACAACCTTTTTAACTTTTTCTTCAAAGGATCTTCTAGCTCCAATTCACCTAAATTTGTAATCACACATCAAGAGGGAAAAATGTTGTTTTGTTAGGGAATAGGGGTTTGCCTTGGTCAAACCTTGTTTTGGTAATTAAACCTTGAAATGAAATGAAATAGAATGAAGGAATGATGAATGAATAAATATAATGTTGCAACTCACCAAACCCTTGAAATAAAGGTTGCAAACTTGTATGAAATGGCCAACATGAATTTGGATCTTGACTCTTGATCTTGATATGAGATAATGTCTTTGAGTACTTGCTTGAATCATGAAACCTACATCACAAATGTTAGCTCAAAAACACACATGATGCATGAAGACTTGCTTTTCGGGTTTGAATCTTTGATTTTCAACCTGCAGATGTCTTTTAATGATCTCCAATGCAAGGTGACAACTTTGAACACTTTGACAACTTTCTCCAAACTTTCTCTTCAATATGTCTTCAACCTAGATCTACAAATCACACACTAAAGAGAGGTAAAAATGTTGTTTTGTTAGTAAAAAGGGGTTTTCCTTGGCCAAACCCCATTTTGGTAATAGAAACCTTGTAATGAAATGAAACGAAATAAAGGAATGATGAATGAATAACATGCAATGTTACAACTCACCAAACCCTAGTAATAAAGCGCTACAAACATGTATGAAGTGGATCCAATGGATGTAGATCTTGAATCTTGCTTGAATGTGATAGATCTTGACTTGAATGCTAACATTAATCATGAAACCCTAGATCATAATTTGTTAGCTAAAAAACAAACATGGTGCATGATGACTTTGACATAATTCTTGATACTTGAATTATGCTCCAAAAGACTTGATAATAATCTCTTGAATGCTCTTGTAAACACTTGAATACTCTTGTGAACTAAAATTTACTATAAAGATCACTTGATTGCTTGTTAGGATGAAATGAGTGAAATAACCTTGTATTTATACTTGTTTATGCCAAATTTATTGAAATTACAACACTATAAGCCGACATTAGATCTAGGAGGATAAAATCCCGCCAAGAATTTGAATTAAATTTGATTTTGGGCCACATGGGACTCATACACCAGAAGTTGTGTATGAGTCCCATTAGGCATTAATTATGGGACACATTTTCAAAATTGCTTAGATTCATGTGAAATAAGGATCGGGCCCCCAAAACCTAGGTGGGACACATGCCCATGGTGGCGTATGAGTCCCATATCACTAAATCTAGGCCAGTGAACCTAAAAACACCTGAATCATGATTGGATGTTGGTTTATATTGGTATTACCCTAAGAAAGATGCATTAACTAAGGCTTGTGGATGTAAAATAAGGCCAAATAAGGCATAAAGAAGCCCGATTAATAATGAAAACCCTAGATAAGTGTGAAAGTGTGGTACAACACTTTAAAAAACCTTAAATAAGGTACAATTAGGTCTTTTAGTTCACAAGGGCTCAAGACCTAATGTGAGTATGTTAAACACATTATAACACTAAGTCAAGGCATCATCAGCCTCAATTTTATGAGGTACCAAACAAGTGTATAAACGTCATGGATGACATTTTTCGACACTACATTTAGCCCCCACATTAGTTTGAGGAAGAACTTGCTTCAAACTCACACTAAAGTAGACAAAATTGCATCAAGAGGGGTTCAATCGTACCGATGCTAGTGGGATAAGACAACACCAACCAAGAGGGTTGCACAATCCCCCATGATCAAGATCCTATAGAAAACTAATATAGGTACAAGTGAACACACATGAAAAATGATGTAAGGATCAACAACAAGACACAAGCATGCACTGCTAAGGACAAGGAGAGAAGAAAATGTAAAAGAAGGGGTGGATCAAGCTTTGACTATTTGTCCATCATGATGTGGATTAGATCTAGGTTGTTTGTCCAAAAATGCATGATCACTCTAAGGCAATGAAACTTTAGGCTATCTATTGGTGAGTATCCAAAGAGGTGATACACATACACACATGGCCGGTATGTGCTAACACACACCAGCAAGTGGCTATGGGAAAGCCATGCCTAAGTTTGTCTTCCCATCCAACTAGACCAAAGTTATACCTCCTAATAACTTTGATAAGGTGCCACACAATAATAAACTTCAAGCATCATGAGGCAAGCATAGCTTTGTATGCTTGATACTAATGAACAAACAAGATGGCTCCATAGGCATGCAAAGTGTGTTATGCAAGGTTGACATATAACATAAATTTATAACACAGTGTAAGTAACATTCAAATGAGTTTTTCTTAATTCATGTAAGGTCTTTAACTTAGGAAACATTGTGCCTAATGTCTCCAAGAGAGGACCAATCAAATAATCGAAGGTTTGTAGCTTAGGGGATGCAATGTGTTGCATCAAGCCACTGAGAAGAATATAATATGCTAAGAGAGATCGCGCTCTTGAAGGACATCACACCCAATATCACCACAAAGAAAAAGACACAACACATGTAGCAAGAAGACTACACCATGAAACATGACAAATGCAAAAAGAATAATGTCAAAGTATGCCCCCACTTTAAATAAATTGCTAAACACCATGTTGTGAGCAATTACTTTAAAGTAGCAAATGATGAATGCTAACAACAAAGAGGATATGAGAGCTAACTTGAAAAGCCCTATTCCAAGTCATATGTTTCCAAATAAAGCTATTCCAAGAAAGAAAAGAAGGGGTTTCCCCCAAAATAAAACTCCAAACACACGAGGAATCTATGGATTTGAGGTCAGTATGTTCTTTCTACAATATTTTAAAGAGAGCTCAGAATTGTCATCATTCCCCAAATACTCATGGAACTAGAAGAATGACACAAAGAGAGTGAAAACAAAGAAAAACATTTCGGGTCAACATGAAAGAGACATGAATGTCTCGATGCCTTGCGTTAGGGAAAACTTTAAGAAACCCCCCCCTCGGTGAAGGTGTAAACTCCTGGTGAATCTTGTATACTTTTCGATAAAAATATTAATTATAGTGGAAAAAAATTTCGATTTTTGTGAAAAAAAAAAGTCCATTGGTGAATCTTTTCTAATTGCTAGAAGTTTGTGGAAAATCCTGGAGAAATGCAAAATTTTTAAAACCACTAAATTTTTTCCATTGGTGATTAAAATCTATTTTCAAACCAATAAAATATTTCGATTGGCAAATTAAACTTGTTTTCAAACTAGAAAAATATTTTTGTTGGTGATTAAAACTTTTTTTCAAACTAAAAAGTAAAATTCATTGGCGAATTAAACCTATTTTCAAATGATTAAGAAAAAAACATTGGCTATTTAAACATAATATCAAACTAAAAAAAAATGCAGTGGAAAAGTGTCAGTGGAAATTTTCCTAACCATAGTTGCAAGTCTTTCTTGGTCATCTTTGTAGTCAGTGGTTCAGAGGTTTCGAAAACTTTGAAACTTCAGACTTTGATTCTAAGGTTCCAATTTTCAGCAATGACGCGACATTATAGACCATGACCGTTCGATGAATTTTCGATGGACAGTTGTAGTTGCATTCTGGAAGTATATCTCTGAAGCACTAGATATGTGAATTGAAACCTTTGGAATTACACTAGAACTGTTTGATTTTTAGAAATCAATGGTTGAAATTTTATTAATTATTTAGGTCTGTCGGTCATCCTACTCTTGTTTACTGTTTAATATTGGCTAAGTCAGACCAAAATATTTTATGACAAAGCCTTAAATCTTAACTCTTTATTCCTGAGGGTCGAGTCTCGTCAACCTAGCGATGTCCCCATTTTAAATTATGCACATGCATAAAGTTTATTTTAAAAGAGGGACCATTCAATGAATTTTTGATGGATAGCTATAGATGCATTTTGGAAGTAAATCCTTGAAGTACTAGACTTGCGAACTGAAACCTCCAGAATAACAGTAGAACCATTATATTTTTAGAAATCAATGGTTGAGATTTTATTAATGATTGGTTTTAGAAATCAACATATAGTTCCAATCATAAGTGAGTGAAATTTATTGTGACTTATTAGCTAGGCCATTGATAATCATTAAGGTAAAATGAGACATTTAATTCTCTCTTTTCAATGCATCGAAGTACTCTACCTTTCATTTATTCTATTGAAATTCTCAATTTGGCTATGGTATTGGGTGACGATGTGGATTAATACCATATGAATAGTGAAAGTGATTGATTGGATAACTTTACATTGAAAACTCCTCGATGTACTATTGAATTGTAGATGACGATGTCAATAATACAATGATTTTGACAATCAACAGCTTGCGTGGCACTGCTAATTTTGACAATTGAGAGCTTTTAAGCTTGAGCTACAGTTTGCAACTTTGCATGTAGCTAGCTTGAGGTACTGATTAAGTTGGATTTTTGGTTTGCAGCTACGCAAATCGCAATTATTACTAAGTAGTTAGTAGTAATTATACACAACCTCAGAGCTCACACGTGACACGTGTGAGGTGTACAAGGTACAGGATGGTAGTGGCACTTTTGGGCACTTTTGGCCCATAAATAAGGATAGTGAGCACAACTAAAATCATTCATTTAATTGTCATAAGAGTTTTCATTTTGTAGGGTTAATAACTTAATAAGGATTCAGGAAGAAGATGATGCAGTATCATTGGGAATGCTCTAAATTCTCTTGCCTCCAGTTATGTAGTTATAGAGTAAAAGACCAATTTCCTTCAAGTTCAGAATGGGTGGAATTGGAAAGAAGTTGATTTGATTTGCCTGACTTCTCATATAGGTTTTGAACCAGGATGAGGAGCTTTGATGGACATAAGTGCTATCCAATGCATGGAGGCTACAAGTAGAAGGTGGGAGTAGTTTTACTACCCCTCATCATCTGCATGACTCTAGTTCTCAAAGGGGATAAGCACATTTTGTATCTTCATAGCTCCCATTTCCCTAGCATGGTTGGTTAGGTGAGTTCCGTGCATTTATTTTTAGACACCATGGCCTACCAGGCAAGCCCCATGCATTAATTTTTAGTGCTCATCTTCTTCATTGGAGAAATTTTACAATCCCTCATCTTTTGCATTAGTCTGGTTTTGAAAGGGGCTAAGTACATTTTGTATCTTCATGGCTTCCATTTCCCTAGTTTGATTTGGCCCCCTTTCCCCATGCATTTATTTTTCAGAGCAACAAGGGTATGGATGACTCGACAAGTCCCATGTGTTTATTTTAAGAGCTCATGGTTGACCCAACAAGTTCCATTTATTTTCAGAGATACATGTATCACATTTATGTTTTCAACTTTTCACCAACAGTCCAACAAAAGCTTGGCGCTTGCGCTTACATTTGTATTTGTACTATGTAATAATGTGACATTGTAATTCAGTTGTAATAAAATAAATGGTTGTGCTATTAATGTGACATTGTAACTCATTTTATTAAGGCCTTTGAAATGTTAAGTTTCCGGCCCCTTGGCCTTGATGTCAATCCTAGCGCATTAAACTTTAAAGCAAATTTAAAACACATGTTTTAAAGAAAATTTAAAACACATGTTTTATGTTTATTATTTATATCAAAAATTACTCAATCATTCGATGAACATTTGATCTATGGTTGTAGTTGCATTCCAGAATGAAATGCACAAAGTGCTACGCTTGCAAACTTAAACCTCCATAATCACCCTATAATTGTTAGATTAATAGAGATCAATGGTTTATAATGTGTTGTCAATGTAGGAGTAAATAATTGTTTTTAATGGCTTGTTTTAAATTCTATCAGCCAAACATTGTACTACCTAATTGTGTACTGTGTAGTCCGTAAGTAACAAGTAGACGTTTTAGTGTCATTCAGTTTGCTCATTGCAGTGCACCACCCTATTCTGGGTTCGATAGTTCCACTTCCAACAAAGCCATTCCAGTAACCCAATTTCAAGCTTCAACGTAGTTTTGACTTCAAGAATCAAAATTCAAAATCTAGGTAAGTTAAAGAATTCTTGTGGCTACGTTTCATTGCTTGAAGTTGGCATTTCTTAAGATCTTATTTTGTGAAACTTTGAAGCTTAGGTTTAAGGTTAAGAGGCTTAAGAATTAAGAAAATTAAGGACTAATAGGGAATTCACAAATTTCATATTGTTGATTGTATCAGCATGTCTACCATCAATACCACTAGAGCAATGTTGGATAAAAAAATACATTATGCAAAATTGCTTGAAACCCTAGGTTTCACTAATGAATACCATGATATTTATGATCCTGAAACCTATGGTAGGCATACCTTAAAACTTAGATTTTCATCTGAGAATAAGGCTGTAAAGAAAATGCAAGTTAATAGTATCAATGCACCATGGGTAACTAGATTAGGGTACATAATGTTACATGAGTTTTTCCTTTGCCTAGAATTTATCATGGTTTGTGCCCTAAATTATGATGATAAAAAAAGAGCAATTGTTAATAAAGATAGCAAAGAAGAATTGTTAGCCATTAATGTAGAAGAAATTGGAAAAGTGTTGGCCTTGGGGTTTACAACCGAAGAATTTGGAAATGTCCACATTGACCTAGAAAATCTTGCTAGTGATTATGAAGCAGTGGATGAAATGGAGAAAAAATATTTCTTGAATAGAATAGTTTAGGATAGAAACAAATTGAAAGGTGATCATAAGCCTCCTTTTGATTTGGATATTTTTAAACCATGGGTTCAGGATACTATTTCCACGCTAGCATTTTTCCTCGGATTGGATAGAAATTTGGAAGTGGGTGCATGCCTCCTTGAAATGGTGTATAATATCCATTATGGTGTTCCACATGCCAAATATAATTTTATTGAGCACATTGTAGAATCTATGCATAAACAATTTTTAATGATTAAAGGTAGTTCCACCAAGACATTTAGGTTCACAACCTACTTGTGCTATCTTTTTCTATTCAAATTCAAAGGAATGTTTCAAACCAACAAGCTTTAGATTCAGCCCTATTGTAATAGTAATCTTGAGCAAAAGAAAATAGCTCCAGTATATGAATGGACCACTGTTATAAGGTTGCATGATTCTCGAAGGAATTGCAGTCATTTTGTAGACTACTTTTTGGCTCCATTGCATCAAGCAATTATAAGTACTCCAATGCCTAGACTACCTATGTCATGTAGAAACTGCATTCAACTAGGAAAAGAAATACAATTGGTTGATTGGTACTTATTGGAAGAATATACTGTGCTAAAATTTTATGGATCAGAAGTATAGCCATACAAACTTCCAATACATGTGACAAAAAGTTTTTTTTCTATGGAATATGTAAGGCAAATGTAGAGTACTGATGAAAGACACTTTACTAGTCAAGGGAAGAAGACCTCATTCCTTCTTTACCTTTTTCATGTGGAGGGATGGCATTCGAGAGAAAGGCATTTAGTGTGGCACATGATCTTTTGATTTTTTTTTATTTTGATACTATTTGTCACTGGCAGTATGATCCATGTGACACCATTAAATCAATGATTGTGCTCAATAAGAATGCTGGAAGTAGAATTCAACATCAAAGTAAACCCTTGGTTGAAAACTTGAGAAACAAGGATTCTTGGGATGAGGTCAAAGTAGTAATGGAGAAAACTATTGCTGAGAATGGTATTTATTTTGAACAATTGTTAGCAAAAATTATGGCATTGCATTGAAAGAAAATTAGGAGGTACAACAATTTTTATGAAAAAGTCATAAACCATCTAGTAGAGTAAAAATTCCAAATTCTCTAGAGAAGGAAGTTACAGAAAAAAAATGGTCACGATAAAAAAATTTGCCTTTTGGTCTATGAGGAAGGACCTAGGTGATCCAAGAGCTCTTGCAGAGTATGGAAATAACGAAGAAGATCTTGAGTTTAGAAAATTATGGAATATAGAGCATCTGAATGAACAAGAAGATAAAGACAGTGATGATGATAGGAAAGAAGAAAGCCATGTCAATTTCAAACTTGGTTTAAGTGAGGCCACAAAAGAAGAATTTACTACAGCAGTAGCCATAGCTGAAAAAATGGGTTATGAGGGTGGTTCTTTGGGGTCCCAAAGACAAGGCCCTTGGATGGTAATAGATGTAGAGCATAGAAAACTAGTTGATAAATCTAGCATTGGGTTTGGACGTGAAAAAGTAGATCTAAGGTATACAGGTCAATTTGTTAGATCTTCAAGTTCAAATCCTCATCGTCATGGTTAGAAACAATCACAACTAGGACATGCCCATGGTGGAGGGCTTAGTGCAATAGGCACTGCCTCTGGTGGTGATGGTATGGGTAGTAGTACTAGTAGTGGTCAACATGTGCTACAACAAAAAATTACACACAAGAGGACAACATAATATACCATAGAAACACTAGGCGATCAAGGCATATAAAAGAGGTAAAGGATTTTGACAGGTCCAACTCCAAGTCACACTACCAGTGGATCCACCACAAAGGAGTTATTTCTAGACACTCCCCCAATGCTAGTTAGTTTGGTTGCGACATCATTAGCAACTGCAAGTACTCCTATTCCTTCGCCATTCAAGCATTCCTTTGTTCTTGCATCCCCGAGTTTTGATTACATTGAAGAGTTTAAAAAGAAATCAGAATTGAATAAAAAAGAAAAGAAGCAACTGATGGAGAGTGTGTCTTCTCTAACTTTAGAGCCTGAAAAAACCATGGTATTACCCACATTTGATACAAGTAAAGAAATCATGGAGTACACATTTCTTGTTCCCACAGTTCAAAATAGACCAACAAATCAAATGGCTCCATCTGAATTCCATGTGAACAATTTTCAATTATCTATTTTTTTGGACTCAGAAATACTAAAAAAATTAATGTATCAAAGAAGAACAATGGATTGGTATACACATCATTGCTGAAGAAAGATAGAGAGAAAAAAAGGTTGCAAACTCAAATCAAAAATTTACAGGAAGACCTAGCAAATGAGAAAGCAAAGAGGAAAGCAACAGATAACAAGAGCAATGAATTAGAAAAAAAGAATTAAAAAATCTGCCTCTACATTAACAAGCAAAGATGATAAGTAGAATGAGATTGAGACTGTAGTGAATGAACTGAATCAAAGGCTAGATGAGAGAAACAAGAAATATGATGAGGAAAAATCCACTTCAAAAAAATTAAGACTAAGCATTGCAAATGGAAATGCACAATGGGAACAAAAATTGGAGAAGGAGAGAAAAATAAATGAAAGATTGGAGGCAGAGCTGATGGAAGCAAAAAATGAAATTAAGTCTTGTCAAAATAAGTTATCTTCATTTTGTAGAGAAACAATGAGGCATATGAAACAAAAGATATGGGATGAAATAATGCAGGGGATTGATCATTTGTGTGATATGTTTCAATTGATTGATGCTATTAGACAACATCATAAGAAGCTCAACAAATATTTAATGGAGAAAAAAAATGTGCTAGCATTAGAGAAATCAACAAATCAAATTCAAAAAACGGTCTACAAAGCTAGCGACAATGTTTTGAAATCAAAAGGTATTACTAATCGGCTTGCTACATAAGTGATGTTGTCATCTGTCATTGAAAAGTGTTTGAGAATGCGTGAAATAGGGAAATATTTGCATTTGGCTACAGAAAAGATGAAGAAGGTGGATGAAATGTTAAGGAATTTCACAGAGCTTGGTTTACGAGAGGCTTTTGACACAAATGAGTGATTCATTGGATGGAATGATTTCAGAAAGAAGATGGAGGATGCAAGGAAGATTGATTTGGACTAGTTTCCTCAGAACCCAGATGTGGTGACCTATTTGGATTCCATCAAACCATTGCTAACCTTGAATGCAAAATTGACTAAAGAATCCAAGACAGGTTCCAATTTGAATCATGAATTGTTAACAAATCTTCAAGTCAAACATCAGTTAGAACAAATGACAATTCCAACACTTGAAGAGTGGAAGTTGCTAGAAAAGGTGATGTAGTGATTTAAATTTTGATAATATGAGTTTCAAAGTTCCAACTCAGCTCTGTGCAAAGTTTTCCTTGAGAAAGATTTTGCATTTCCAATGTATCTATGTATTCCTTCATGTGATACAATGATAATCAATTTAAAAGCTCTAATTCAGACTTCAGTAATGTGTTGATGTTCAATTGTCTGTATTATTTATTATATCATTTAAAGAAAAATTCTGGTAGTGGTTTCAACTTCTAGATACACTTGTTATTATGTTCATTGTTGTATATGCTACTAATACTATTGTTAATATGTTATTAATCTAATAAACATTGAGTTGAGTGATGAATCACTGAGCACATGCTCAAGTTTTACTTTTAACACAATTAAAATATGAACTATAAGGTGATTTTAATTCCAAACATCCATAATCTTAGTGAAATTGCATTACAATTCACACATCAATACTCAATCTCCATGACTACTTAGCATATCCACTAAACATTTATATGAATTCATGCCATGGATTATCTATTATTGGAATTGGAATGATGGATTTTTGGTTAGTTTCATTGCTACTAAGTTTTGGTGAAGAGAGCGATTTTGGTGCTTTTCCTAACATTAAATGCTAGCCCTCAGAGTTTTATAACCTTGTCGCAGAGCTCTAAATTTTCATGACTCCCCTATTCCCCAACATGGTTGATGGCTCACTTTTTTGAGTTGCAAGTCTTTCTTGGTCATCTTTCTAGTTGGTGGATCAGAGGTTTGGAAAACTTTGAAACTTCAAACTTTGGTTCTAAAGTTCCAAGTTTCAGCGGCCACATGAAATTATGGACTTATCTTGCCTTTCAAAGGCCCCATCATCTAACATCTCATTGAATGCTATGTACAGACTAAAATTGAGTTGTCTTTTCAGGAATTTCCAAAAGCATGCTATGTACAGACTAATGTAAAATATAAAATATCACAATTTCATGGAATGCAACATAAAATATCATCAACTACAGTTTTCAGAATTTGGAATATGATTCATAAAGTGCAATATAAAATAAAATATCATGAAGTGCAATGATTCACAATTTCATTGAATACAATATAAAATATCATCAACTACATTATGGAATAATGGAATCTGATCCTGGGATCCATGAAGTGCAATATAAATACCTAAAAGCTCTTAATTCTCTTGAATCTCTTCCATTTCCCAAACGGACTAGGGGTCCTCAATTTGACGTTCATCATCAAATAAACTAAAAGAGTCATCTTGAATTTGATTCCAAGTCTACTCTTCATTTTCTTCATCCTATGTCTCAAATTCAACATTCATTGTGTCATTTTTGTCAATGTCAACTATCTGAGTCCCATTTCCACTACCAATGCCACCAGTACCAGCCTTTGGAATTGGAGTGCTACACAACCCGACCCCTCTTCTTTCACATGTGGAACTCCAAATTGCGAGTGCCCTTTGAAAAGGAAAATTTATGACAATATACGTAGTTCCTTTCATCCTCAAGCAATTTTCCAAATTCTTATCTAGTTTGTTTCTTAACTTGGATTTCAAAAAACCCAATGTACTAAAACTCTCTCATCCTCCACCAACCCCAATATCATTGTTTGACATAAATCAACAACTTTGAAATATTCTAATATCAAACCACCCAATATTTCACTCTGACCTCAGCTTGTCCAAACCTTTTTTATTGATCCCAGTTCAAAGGCCTTGTCCTTGCCCATGGATTTATACTAGTCCCTCATAGTTGTTGCAAAACTCCCACATTGTTTTCTAAGCTTAGCTTCATCTAAAATTCCTTCTATTTTCTACTCATTATATGTTATAGTTTTCAAAAATTGTTCGATTGAGATTTTTACCTGAGCATGAAAAAATGTGGGGTTATCTCAATTTTCCCAAAATTGAGGATACATAATACTCATGGCTTCAAGTATTTCATGTTGAGGGAATCTTTCATGAATCTATGAGGAAAGAGATTTTGCAATTTCCTTCAAATTATCACCAATAGATTTAACAATGCCTTGAAAATCTTCCTGGTTAACAACTACTTCTCTACTAGAGCGCCTGGCTATCTTACATTGGTACATTTATATCTCATATCCACGTACACATATGCATAATTTCCCGCTTGCATTAAACTATAAATAATTATTAGGATCATTCAAATCAGTAATTTTCTACCACATGAAATAATTTTGGCCTTCTTGTGTTAGATCTAGATATAGATGATCGAGGGCCAAGCATGTAAGTTTATGTAGATTGGCATATTCATTAATATACATAGTTCTTTCTTGGGATTTCTTCACAAGCTGGGTCATCACATCCAACATGGGGAGAAGACTAGTTAAAGTCAAGAGTGTCTATATTGCTCAACCTATGTAAGAGGTCAAGAGCTTTGTCTACTGTTCTGCAATGCTCGTACATCACTCTAATCAAAGATTGATAATCTGAAAGAACTTGTTGCACTGGTCCATGTAGGGAGATCCATCTAGTATCAACATCCTTGAGAAGCTTGTTTCCTGGTGTTATTCCCTTAGATAAAAATGAAATTTTGTGAAACATTTAGGACTTCGACAAAAGTATGCATGGATCTCGTGGACTATATTTTCTACTTTTGATATTGTAGGAAACTTGCTAACAATTTTGAATGCTAAATTCATTTTGTGGGCCATGTATGGTGCACAAGTAGTTTGTAACTTTGTGCAAACACCAATCCTTTGACGTTGCATCACTGCAGCTCCATTAGCTCCTACACACACCAACTTTTTTGAAATTATCAACTCATCCATACCTGCATTTTCATTCAAAGATTTTTTGACTAGTTCATATATATTTTGTGTTGTTGAACTATTCTTCATTTTATGAACACAAAGAAGATGAGCTTGGTGAACATGTTGTTGTACAATATACAAATGCATACAAACCCACGAAATATTGTCTACCACATTAACTTCATCTAAAGATAATGTAATGAAATTTGACTCATTTACTTTATCCTTTAAATCTTCCTTTTCCATTGCAGCAAGACAATTTGCCCAATCCCATCTAGCGTTTACTGACCAATGTGATGAGGGATAGTGAGGAACATTTAAATAAGATAATAAACCAGAATATTCTGGGTAGTCTATCATAGGATGCCCTCTAGACAAAATATGAAAAACAACACTCATCTGAACAGTTTTTGATAGATTTTCTCCTTCCATTGCTTTTCCAAATTGAGCCTCACATGTACCTTTACATGCAACAATGTTCGACATTCTTTTTTCATTCTCCTCATAATCCATGGCATACTTAACATGAAGACATTCTTCCTTTGATTTCCATCATACGACTAATTCTTCCTTTCCGTCTATGATTTTTTTTTCATAAACTTTACCGATATGCTTTTCTATAGTGTCAATCTTTAGCTACAATGTCTTGGCTCTTCCACATTTCCAACTAAAAATCTTACATTTGGCCAATATTTCCTTTTCAATATTGTTTGCATTGCCAATCCCCATTGGTACCATGAATGGGTATTTTGACAACCAACCAAGTTAAAAACTCCTTTTCATTTCCCACTTGCCCCCCCTTTCTGGTTTATTTTTCCTTTTCTTGCCACCAACATCATCATCCTCATCCAAGCTCAGGCTTATTCAATTACCTTGGAGGAGCCAGAGCCTTACCACCATAAGGAGCAGAAGGAGTCTGAGAAGTGGAAGGAGTCTCTTCACCACCCTGAGGAGCGGAAAAATCCTTACCACCCTGAGGAGTGGAAGGAGTTTGAGAAGTGGCAGGAGTCTCTTCACCACCTTGAGGAGTGGGAGGAGCCTTACCCTTGCTGCTCGAGTCACCTAAGATATTGATCTCTCATTCGTCAAATATTCATCTCTCACTTTGAATAAAAAACTAGAAAAAATGTCTTCTTGTTTAAGGACAGAATAATAATATAGATCCCATTCCCTACTCAATATCATCTTTAAGACTGAAGAAAGAATGGAAAAGAGATAAAGAAAACTTATTATTATAACTAATAACACTATGAAGAAATGATCACTCACCTTTAAGTCTATGTTTTCAGCTTTGGCTGACTTCCGATTTTTTAATAAATTACACTTTTGATTGTATTTATTTCTGTTCATGGAAGGGATTAATAATAAATCACATATCAAATTCAATACCATGGAATACAATATAATTTTTTTTGGATTTTCCTAAACTTAGACGCTAGTCCTCAGAGTTATTTAACCTTGTCGCGGAGTTCTAAATTTTCATAACTTCACAATTCCCTGACTTGGTTGATGGTTCACTTTTTTGAGTTGCAAGTCTTTCTTGGTCATCTTTCTCTACTCGGTGGGTCGGAGGTTTCAAAAACTTCAAAACTTCAGAGTTTGGTTCTAACTTCTAAGGTTCACTTTATTGAAGCAAGAATGGAAAAGAGATAAAGAAAACTTATTATTATAACTAATAACACTATGAAGAAATGATTACTCACCTTTTAAGTCTACATTTTTGACTTTCGTTGACTTCTGAATGAAGTAGAACCTCATAATCCAACAAAATGTGTAAGAATAAATGACACTTGCAATTGTATTTATATCAATCCATGATTCCATATTTGGTGAATTCCACAGGATTTTGAAATGGTATATTAAAAATTTGGCGAATCCCATGTGCTTATACAATGATACGTTGTAATTTTCAAGGTGAAATGTGTCCTCAAATGTAATTATTTTTTAATGTTATTGGTGAAATAGGTCCTCATGAGCAACTTTTTATAAATTTTAATTGGCAAAATAGGTCTTCACAAGAAACTATTTGTAAATTTTAATTGGTGAAATGGGTCCTGATACAATGTTGTTTTAATAGTATTGGTGAATATGTAGATGTTTTATTAAATGTTTTTAGGATTCCAAGTGAAAAGATTAGTCGGTCCAATTGAAATGCGTAGTTTGACAATGGAAATTTTGTTGCTTAAATATGCCTCATAGAAAACTCATTGGCGAATGGACATGCATTGGACCTATAGTTTGTAAAATTCGGGTGATTTGGACACCCTGTTGGGAGCGAGAATTCACCAATTTTGACTTGGCCGATTCCTAGAATTTTCCAATTGGGGAAGATTCACCACTAAAGTTTTCCCTGCCTTACGTCATCCCAAAAAGGAAAGCACAAGACAAACGAAAAAGAAACATAAAGAAAAAGCTTTTGGTCAAGATGGAAGAGACCTAAAGCTCTTGGTGCCTTGCGTACAATCCCCAAAAGGAAAACACAAGACCAATAAAAAATTCTTACAAGATAGAGAAGAATGAAGGTACATATAGAGGAATGCACAAAAAGAGAGATACATCAAATGAAACATCATAGGGGGTCACATTATGAACATGCAATAAAAAAATAAAAAAATAAATGATGCAAAAGACTAATAAGGCACATGCAAGTCAACCTATTAGTAGGTTGTTTGCATCTCAATCATGTTCATCATATACGAAAGATGGACAACTAGCTAAAGGGATAATAGCAAGTGTCAAACTAGGGTCATTGCCAAGTTCTCCACTCTTTCTAGGAGAATTGTCATGTAAGCTCATAGAAGAGGAAAAAAATTGATTTGATTCATTATGCACCTCTTCATCAATTTTAGTAAACAAAAAATACACTCAAACATGCTAGTGGAATCTACTATGCACTAGGTGACCCCCCAAGTGAGACACATACACACACTACCAGTATGCACCCACCCAGACAAGCAAGTGGCTATGGAAAGGTCATGCTTAAGGTCGGCTCCCATACATACTAGCAATACCAAAGTTATACCTCTTGATAACTTTGATAAGGTGCCACACAACAAGAATATCAGGATTCATGAGACAAGAAAAACTTTGTATGCTTTAACACCCATGAACAAACAAGATGGCTCCATAGGCAAGTAAAGTGTGTTATGCAAGGTGGCCATATAATAGTTACTATAAATGAAAAATAGTGTAAGGTATGTTCAAAGGGGTTTTTCTTAGTTCATGTAAGGTTTCCACTTAGGGAACATCATGCCTAATGTCTCCAAGAGAGGACCAATTGAAGAATAGAAGATTCACAACTTAGGGGATGTTGTGTGTCGCATCAAGCCACTAAGAGGAATATAATATGCTAAGAGAGATCATGCTCTTGAAGGAAATCACACCCAATGTCACCACAAAGAGAAAAATGCATCACATGAAGTAAGAAGACCACACAATGAAACATGAGTTGTAATTTAAATGTAAAAGAATAATGCCAATGTATGCCCCCACTTTAAAGAAATTGCTAAACACCATGTTGTGAGAAATTACTTTAAAGTAGAAAATGGTAAATGCTAGAAAGACATGAGAGCTTATTTGGAAAGCCATATTCCAAGTCATATTTTTCCAAATAAAGCTAAATCATGAAAAGAGGTTTCCCCCAAAATGAACTCCCAAAATCACATAAGGGATCCATGGATTCAGGGTTAGTATGTCTTTGCTACAATGTTATTAGAGAGCTTGAAAATATCATCATTCCCCAAATACTCATGGAACAGGACGAATGAGACAAAGAGAGAAAAATCAAAGAAAAGATTTTGGGTCAACATGGAAGAGAACTAAATGTCTCAAGACCTTGTGTCATCCCCAAAAGGAAAACACAAGACAAAGAAAAAATAAAAGGATAATCTTTTGGGTCAACATGGAAGAGATCTAAATGTCTCGACGCTTTGTGTCATCCCTAAAAGGAAAACACAAGACAAAGAAAAGATAAAGGTTTACGACATATAGAAGAATGTAGATACAAATAGAGGAATGCTACAAAGGGAGAGATGTACAACAAACATAATGATATGAGAGATCCATGTGGACAATGGAAATGGAATGCACAACTTCCTTTATCCGTGCACTAAAAGGGAAATGAAGGAAGAGGGATCTGATTTCACAATGCCCACACTCAAGAACATACCTTTGAGATTCCAATGCAAAGTAGATTGAAATCTGTCAAAGGGGATTGTCCTCAAGGTTAGAAGATTGATAAAGAAGTTCAACACTAATGCAAAACTAAGATGTTTTAAAATGCAGTGTGATATGCAAGAAGACCTAGAAAATGACTTAGAAATGCAAATAAAATAGAACCGAAAAG